>ML839387.1:14486-33881 GCA_009831015.1 Picea engelmannii | reverse complement strand
ATAAGAGGACGAAGAGATTGAAGGAGCACAGTATGCGGGTAAAGAAACTATGTAGGATATTTTGTGTGTAGGGGTCTTGATGCAGGAGCATCGTTAGAGAGCACGCGTGGCAGGACAACTCAATGCCTTGGAATCATTTTATAATGTTAAACGTTGGCGTTTACTGCGAATCTTTTGGAGCTGACTGAAAAATTAAAGAAGATCAAATGCTTGGAAGTTGAATGATCACGAGTGATCTGGGAGTTTTCACTCCTAGTCTTGAATGTAACTGAACTAAGGTAGCAGTTAGGTTTTGTTTTTGAGTAGACAAGTAGTCAGGGGGAACCTTAAGAACCCACTGAGATAAATAGAAGTTTTGTATGCCCAAATGAGGCTGCTACGAGTTAGTAGAAAATTTCTGAATTTTTAGTTTTTGTTTTGATCATAACTGTAGCCATTTACTTTTGAATGGACAAAACATAGGAAAATTGATCGAATGCATGGGTTGTTATTGTCTGTAATTCCCTGTTATTGTTGTTTTCATGAATGAATGAATTTCATTATGGATATATGAAATTGTGAGATGTTTGCATAAGTTTCAATTGTATCTCTTCGATTGAGTCTGTGCAAGGTGTGCACACAGTCTGGAAGGAGTGCATTGATGGAATCTATTTTTATTCTGAATCTTAGAAGAGATAACGCAAAACTTTCCCTTTGGAAGGAGTGAAAAGTGACTGCTGCAAGGCGTGCATAGTCACCCACAAGAACCCAAATCTTACGTAAGAATATGTTGCAAGGAGTGCACAGACCCGAAATTTGACTAAGAGATGGAGTGGCTCTTCAAGAAGTCAAAGGAGCAGAAGGTTAGAAATATCAGGAGAGATAGAGGGAAATATCTTCAAAGAAAGTAATAATTTTGAAGGTTTCCCGAATCATCAGCTAAGATCCGTCCAGGAAGGAGTGGAGAGCATTCTAGCTCATTGGATATGGGAAATATGCATGAGGTTTAAGTTTCTTGAAGCATAGAGTAGAGCGTACTACCAAAGTTCCGCAATCCCGAAGTGACTAGGAACCATCCATTGTCAAGAGGGACAGGTGGCACGAGATCCACAACTTTGGAAGTTTTATGGATAAGAGGAAAGCGAAATCACCGAAGAGCCGAAGGTGAAGTAGATTCAGGCTGTTGGTTTCCAGGAGATACGTGTTGTCAGATCTGAGACTCTGAGAAAATTCACTTTGGAGGATTCCAAGTGCGAAGGGTGACAAACTCCTGAAGTCTCAAAGGTCGAAACAGATCACAACCATCTGTTGCAGAGGACACGTAGTGGGAATCCGTTGTCTTTGGGAGAAATATCTCTAGGGGGGAACAAGTGCGCTGGAGGTTGAAACTCCCTAAGCCCCAAAGGTAGAAGAATATCACAACCATCTGTTGCATAGGACATGTGGTGTGAATCCATCATCTTTGGGCGA
The DNA here is from genome assembly GCA_009831015.1 of Picea engelmannii. Classification (NCBI taxonomy): domain Eukaryota; kingdom Viridiplantae; phylum Streptophyta; class Pinopsida; order Pinales; family Pinaceae; genus Picea; species Picea engelmannii. The sequence goes on along the minus strand of ML839387.1, from coordinate 32,432 downwards.
AATTCCTCCATGAGGAACGAGTGAGAAGGAGGGTGAAACTCCCAAAGCCCGAAGAGATGAAGTGGATAGCAACTGTCAGATTCAGAAGGACATGTGGTAGACATCTGTGAAATTTGGGTGAAAGCACTCTGGGAGGCAGCGAAGACTGAGAGTTAAAAAATCTTGAAGCCTGAAGAGAAGAATTGAACCTCAGTCGTTGATCTGGGTAGGACACATGTTGACAGATTGTCGATTTTGGGTGGAAGTCCTCTAGGAGAAAGAAAAGGTGGAAAATTGAAACTCCCGAAGCCTGAATAGCCAAAGAGGCTTGTGAGCATTGATCTGTAGGGTTTACATGCCAACGAATCGTGGACTCTGGGTAAAGATGCTTCGGGTGAAAGTGAGCGTAAATAGGTTGAGAACACCAAAATATGAAATCCTGAAGTGAACTAGGACCATTGATCTATGAGCAGCGAATCGATGGTGGGGAGCCATTACAGAGAGAGGAGGAAAAATTAGCGAAGGTGCTAGTTCACAACCCACAATTTTCCAGGACCATTGATATTTCCAAGACAAGAGATCAATGACCATGATTTAAAGGAGGTTGGGAGAACACTTTTTTGATTGCGAGGACAAGGCTCTTCAATAAAGAGTGAGCACGTTCACAGCTCGCAATTTCTGTGAACCGTCGATCGATGGACAGGTCGGTAATGATCAGATTGTGACTGTGAAAACCTTGAGGGTGATAACATGGCATGTGTTTTTAGTTTGATACCAACAAGGTCCTAATGAGCTGATCCATCTCGGGAATAATTAACGATCCTTAATTGGGAGGTCGAGTATCCCTGAGGAGAAAAGGGGGGGTCTGTATCAAGTGGTATTAGAGTTGAATTTTTTCTTGCATACAACAAGAAAAGGAGAGGAGTAAAAGGAGATCGAAGGTGTACTCTATGTGTGATATATAGTCAGCACAATTCCACCAAGGAGATGAGTGGAGCCACCTTTAGCCAATCGTGTTATAGAAAGAGAAATGCAAGAGCTTTGTGCAAGATTAGAGGCGATGGAGGAAACACAGTCGAGGGAACTTGATGCTGGAGACATCAGCGATGCATAGAGTGAAGAAGTAGAATTCAAAGAAGATGTAGGGGAAAATGTTGTTGAAGAACACTTCCTGAGAGCAGTTGTTAGATTAGGAGCTAGAGCCAAGATAGAGGTCCCAATATATGAAGGAAATTTGGATGCTTAAGAGTTGTTGGATTGGATAAGATCCATGGAAAAATATTTCGACTAGAATATGTCGATGAGGAGAAAAGGGTGAGACATGCTGTCACCAGGCTAAAGGGACATGCAACACTGTGCTGAGATGAATTGCAGGCTGAGAGGAGAAGTAAGAGCAAACAAAAGATAAAGAATTGGGACAGAATGGTAGCCAAGCTGAAGGATAAATTCATGCCCAAAGATTATCAGATCAATCTTTTCAAGAAGCTATAGAACCTGAGACAGAAGGGTATGACAGTTAAAGAGTACACATAGGAGTTCTAAAAGCTGAACATCAGAACTGGACAAAGAGAGAAAGATGAAGAAAATTTTTCTAGGTATATAAATGGCCTGAGGTATGAAATCCAGGATGAGATCAACATGATGTCAGTGAGGACAGTGGAGGATGCTTACTAGTTTGCACTGAAGGCAGAGGATAAGTTGACCAAAAAACAAAGACAACGAAGCAGAGGTAGGAGCCTGACCCCAAACAAAGGCAAGGGAGTTTCCCATGACAAGGCACATAAATCCAAAGATGAGACTAAGAAAATGCACAGTGACTCGGAAAGAGGAGGAAGTTCCTGAGGAAGACAGGGTGGTGGAAGAAGTTCTTATAGAGGAAGAGGAAAGAGCAGAGGAGGAGAAGTAAGGTGCTATGCCTATGGAAATATAGGGAAAATGTCTTGGGAATGTCTCGAGAAAAATAAAGAAGGAGGAGGTGAAGCTCACATTTCGGAAGCACAGAGAAGGAATGTTGAAGTAGAAGGAGAAGAGGATGAAACATCCCTAATGTTGATAAAGGTTCTCTTAAAACTAGAGGCAGAAGTTGAAAATATAGTGCAGAGGAACAGTCTATTCAGGACAGCTTGCAAGACTAAAGACTGAGTATGAAAGGTGATAATTGATAGTGGTAGCACTGATAACTTAGTATCCATAGATATGGTGGAGAAATTGGAGCTAGAGACAACTAGACATCGAAATCCATACAAAGCCTCATGGTTGTAGAAAGGACACCAGGTAATGGTTACTAAACAATTCATTGTTGAATTTAAGATAGGAGGATATAGAGATGAAATTCTATGTGATGTAATTCCCATGGATGTATGTCATATCTTGTCAGTAAGACCATGGAAGTTTGAAAGGAATGTCATTCATGATGGGAGGAAGAATACATACACCTTGGATAAGAATGGTAGGACACACATGTTGTTGTCGATATAAGAGAAGAAAGTGAAAGAGGAAGCCAACACAAGCATACTTCTCATGAGCGAGAAGGAACTCCTGAAATAAGTCAAGAAAGAACATGAGATGCAGTTTGTTGTGGTGAGGAAACCCAGAGTTATTCTTACAAGTACTTCGATGGATGGTTTACCTGAAGAAGTTCAAGAATTGTTGGATAATTTTGCTGACATAGTGGTGGATGAGTTGCCTAACTCATTGCCACCCATCAGAAGTATCAGCCATCATATTGATTTGATACCAGGAGAAAGCCTTCCAAATAAATCAGCATACAGACTGACACCTTGAGAGAATGAGGATGTAAAGAACCAAGTCCAGAAATTGTTAGACAAGGGTTTGGTTAGAGAGAGCTTGAGTCCATGCACAGTGCCAACTGTGTTGAGTCCAAAGAAGGATGGAGGATGGAGAATGTGTATAGAATCAAGAGCCAATAGCAAGATCACCATTAGGTATAGATTCCCTTTGCCAAGGATGGATGATTTAATGGACTGTTTAAGTGGAGAAAATTTATTTTCTAAGATAGATTTGAAAAGTGGATATCACCAGATAAGAATGAGAGAAGGTGATGAGTGGAAGACAACCTTTAAGACAAATGAAGGTTTGTATGAGTGGATTTTTATGCCATTTGGATTTAAAAATTCCCCGAGTACTTTTATGAGGTTGATGAATGAAATACTGAAATATTTCATTGGCAAGTTCGTGGTTTTATATCTGGATGATATATTGGTCTTTAGCAGGACTAAGAGGATCATTTGAGACACCTGACACTAGTGATCAGGAGACTACAACATGAGAAACTGTTGATAAACCTAAAGAAGTCCTCATTTATGAAAACAAAGCTCATTTACTTGGGTTTTGTGATCTATTCAAATGAAATGAAAATGGATCTAGAGAAGGTGAAAGCAATCAAAGAATGGCCATCACCAAGGATTATGTTTGAGGTAAGAAGATTCCATGGATTAGCAAGTTTCTATAGGAAGTTCGTCAGAGATTTCAGTGGGATTTGTGCACCAATGATGGATACAGTGAAGAAGAGGCACAAGTCTTTTAAATGGACAGAGGAGGTTGAGAGGAGCTTCAATATATTGAAGGAGAAAATAACAGAATGACCAATTCTGGCCTTACCAAATTTTGGAAATACATTTCAAGTGAGATGTGATGCAAGTGGAGTTGCAATTGGAGCAGTTTTGAGCCAGGATAATAGGCCTGTTGCCTATTTCAATGAGAAGATGAATGAGACTAAGAGAAAATACTCCACATATGATAAGAAGTTTTATTCCATAATTCAAGCCTTGAAGAAATGTAGGCACTACCTTGTTCCATAGGAATTTGTCTTGTACAGTGACAACCAAGCTTTACAATTCATAACCAGATAGGAAAAATTGAATCAGAGGCATGAAAAGTGGATTGAGTTTATGCAGAATTTTTATTTTGTCATAAAACATATTGCTGGGAATGCTAACAAAGTTGTTGATGCATTAAGAAGGAGATGTTTGATTCTGCAGGAGTTTCAGGTGAAGACCTTGGGGTTTGAACACCTGAAGGATATGTATTGTGATGATCTAGATTTCAAGGAAGCATACAAAGCATGTGCAAATACTGTGTTGAGAGACATGAGACAATGTATAGAGTATATGATTCAAGAGGGATTTTTGTTCAAGGGAAATCAATTGTGCATACCAAATGCTCAATGAGGGATAACCTTTTGAAGGAAAAGCATAGTGAAGGATTGGCTGGACATTTCGGCCATGATAAAACATTTTCACAGTTGAGAAGTTCATACTATTGGCTAGGTATGAGAACATAAGTGATAAAGTTTGTGAACAAATGTAGAATCTGCCAACATGCAAAGGGTAAAAGACAAAACACTCGATTGTATCAACCATTTCCAATACCGGAGAGGCCTTGGATTGCAATAAGCATGGATTTTGTGTTGGGACTACCAAGAACACAAAGAGGATGTGATTCCATATTTGTGGTGGTGGATATATTTTCAAATATGACACACTTTATCCCATGCCAAAAGACTAGTGATGCGACACATGTTGCAAATTTGTTTTTCAAGGAAGTTGTGAGACTTCATGGACAACCTAGGAGCATTGTTTGAGACAAAGACACTAAATTTGTTGGTAATTTTTAGAGAACACTATGGAAGAAGTTGGGGACATATTTTTCCTTCAGCTCAGCTTATCACCCTTAAACAGATGGATAGACTGAGGTGGTAAACATAAGTTTGAGAAACTTATTGAGGAGTCTGGTCACTCAGCATCATAATCAGTGGGATCAGATTCTACCACAAGCAGAATTTGCATACAATGAATCATTAAACATGAGCACTGGAAAGAGCCCATTCCAAATATTGTATGGAATGCAGCCAAGGGGAGTATATGAGTTGAGAGACTTGGAACAGAGTGAGATCATAAGCGATGGAGTAGAAGATTTTGCTGCAGAAATGCAAAAGCTCCATAGCCATATCAAAGGACAATTGCATAGCTCTAGCCGAGAGTACAAGCACAGAGTTGATCAACATCGTTGGGAACTTCAATTTGAAGTAGGAGATTAGGTTCTGGCACATATCAGGAAAGAAAGGTTCCCTAGGGTAACATATAACAATTTAAAGATGAAGAAGATAGGGCCATGTAAGATATTAAGGAAATTTTATGCAAATGCCTATGAGATTGAGTTGCTAGATGTTGTGGGCATATCACCCATATTTAACATTTCAGACCTGTACCATTACAGGGAAGATGATATAAGGGGATCAAAATATCAAGAGAAGATTCAATGGGAGAAACAAATGCCTATAGCAGAAAAACCACAGATGGAGAAGATCGTTGATTAGAGGATTGGAAAAAAGACCAGGAGGAAGACATATTTTGAATATCTGGTCAAGTGGAAGGGACACCCAATAGAAGATGCCAGTTGGGAAAATGAAGTTGATATCCAGAAACATGGAAAGTCAATGCAGGAGCTCATGGATGAGAGTCCATGATTTTTTTTCCAGGGGAGTATGATGCACGAGCATCATCAGCGAGCACATGTGGTTGGACAAATCAACGTCCTGGAATCATTTTGGAATCTTAAACGCTGGCGTTTAGTGAAAATATTTTGGAGATGATTGAAAAACAGAAGAAGATCAAACGCTTTGAAGATGAATGATCATGAGTGATCTAGGAGTTTTCACTCCTAGTCTTGAATGTAACTAAACTAAGGTAGTATTTATGTTTTGTTTTCAAGTAGATGATCAGTCGGGGGGAACCTTAAGAAACCTCTGAGAGAAATAGAGGTTTTGTACGCCCTAATGATGTTGCTGCGAGTTAGTAGGAAATTTCTAAATTTTTAGTTGTTGTTTTGATCATAACTGTAGCTATTTACTTTTGAATGGATATAACAGAGGAAAATTGATCCAATGCATGGGCTTCTATTGTTTGCAATTCCCTATTATTGTTGTTTTCTTGAATGAATGAATTTCGTTACGAATATATGAAATTGTGAGATGTTTGCATAAGTTTCAATTGTGTCTCTTTGATTGAGTCTGTGCAAGGTGTTCACATAGTCCGCAAGGAGTGCGTTGAAGGAATTTGTTTCGATCCCAAAGCTTAGAAGAGATAGCGCAAAACTTTCCCTTTGCAAGGAGTGCAAAGTGACTGCTGCAAGGCGTGCATAGTCGCCCGCAAGAACCCAAATCTTGTGTAAGAATCTGTTACAAGGAGTGCACAGACCCAAAATTTGACTAAGTGTTGAAGTGGCTCTTTAAGAAGTAAAAGGAGTAGAAGGTGAGAAATCTCAGGAGAGATAGCGAGAAATATCTTCAAAGAAAGTAAGAATTTTGAAGGTTTCTCGAATCACCGACTAAGATCCATCCAGGAGGGAGCGAAGATCGTCCCAGCTCATTGGATCTAGGCAAGATGTGTGAGATTTAAGTTTCTTGAAGCACAGAGTAGAGTGGACTGAAAACGTTTCGCAGTCCTAAAGTGACTAGGAACCATCCATCACCAAGAGGGACAAGTGGCGCGAGATCCATAACTTCGGAAGTTTTTTGGATTAGGAGAAAGCGAAATCACCGAAGAGCCGAAGGCGAAGTAGATCTGGGCTATTGGTTTCCAGGAGATGCGTGTTGACAGATTTGAGACTCTGGGAAAATTCACTTCGGAGGATTCCAAGTGCAGAGGGTGACAAACTCCCGAAGTCCCGAAGGCCGAAACAAATCACAACCATTCATTGCAGAGGACACGTAGTGAGAATCTGTCATCTTCAAGGGAAATCTCTCTGGGGGGGAACAAGTGCATTGGAGGTTGAAACTCTCGAAGCCCTGAATGCTAAAGAAGATCACAACCATTCATTGTGGAGGACATGTGGCAGGAATCCAGCATCTTCGAGCGAAATTCCTCCAGGAGGAACGAGTGCACATGAGGGTGAAACTCTCGAAGCCCCAAATAGCCGAAATGGATAGCGGCCATCAGATTCAGAAGGATGCGAGCACAGATCCGTGAAATTCGGGTGAAAGCACTCCGAGAGGGAGTGGAGACTAAGAGTTAAAAACTCTCGAATCCCTAATAGTAGAAGTGAACCTCAGTTTTTGATATGGGTGGGACACATGTTAATAGATCATCGATTTTGGGTGGAAGTGCTCCGGGAGAAAGAAAAGGTAGAAAGTTGAAACTCCCGAAGCATAAATAGCCGAAGAGGCTTGTGACCATTGATCCATAAGGGTTACGTGTCAACATATCGTGGACTCCAGGTAAATATTATCTGGGTGAAAGAAAGCGTAAAGAGGTTGAGAAAACTGAAAGATGAAATCCTGAAGTGAACTAGGACCTTTGATCTGTGAGCAGAGAATCGACGGTGGGGATCCATTACGGGGAGAGGAGGAAAAATTAGTGGAGGCACTAGTTTACAGACCACAATTTTCTAGGACCGTTGATATTTCCAAGACAAGAGATCAAAAACCATGATTTAAAGGAGGTTGGGCGAGCACTTTTCTGATTGTGGGGACATGTCTCACCGATAAAGAGTGAGAACATTCGCAACCCGCAATTTCTGTGAACCATCGATCGACGGACAGGTCAATAACGATCAGATCGTGATTGCAAAAACCTTGAGGGTGATAACATGACCTCTGTTTTGATTTTGAGACCATCAAGGTCCCAAGGAGATGATCTAGCTTGGGAATAATCAACGATCCTTGATTGGGAGGTCGAGAATCCCCGAGGAGAGAAGGGGGGGTATACATCAGCTCTGGTGGCCCACACTTCATAAGGATGATAAAAAATATTTTCAGGCATGTGATATTTGTCAAAAGGTGGGAAATCCATCCAGGAGGGATGAGATGCCTTTATATCCACAGGTTGCGTAACCAATCAACCCATCAAAAAGAATATCAGGAGCTAGGTACATAATCATTGCGACAGAGTATTTGACCAGATGGGAAGAAGAAACATCAATCATAGACTACATCGTGGATACTATTACACAGTTTATATTTGAGAATGTAGTCACATGATGTGTATGTCGATGAATTCTACTTAGTGATCAAAGAACACACTTCCTAAATAAGAAAATTGCAATATTGACGGTGGAATTTAAAATTCATCATTAGAAGAGTACGTTGTATCACCCTCAGGATAATGGGAGAGTAGAATATTTTAATAAAATTCTAGAGAATGCTTTGACAAAGATCTGCAATGTAGGAAGAGATGGCTGAGACTTAAAGGTTCCTACATTTTTATGGGAATACATGACTACAAGAAAAAAGTTGACAGGACAAACATCTTTTAGTTTGGTCTATGGGAATTAAGTTGTAATGTCGATGGATTTTATTATGCCTATCCCATGCGTTGCAATAATTACTGATCTTTTAGACTCTAGCGCAGTAAAGGAGAGATTATCACATATGGTATAGCTTGATGAATATCTCTTTTTTGTAGGGTTCCATTAGCAAGTTTAGAAGGCGAGAGAGAAGGCATGGCATGATAGACACATTAAACAAAAAAAGTTTCAAGTGGGAGACTTAGTATTACTCTATCACAGTAAGTTCATGCAACATCCAGGAAAGTTTTGAATGCATTGGTTAGGTCCATATGTGATTCGACATGTGATAGAGGCAGGTGTTTTGCAGTTGAAAATTTTGAATGGAGAATCCCTTAGAGGAATGGTGAATGGAAGTTGGATGAAACTCTATAGAGACAACCGACCATCTACACATTAATTTGAGTTGTGCAAGATCACATGTATCATAGTAGTTGTACTATAGTAGGGAGGTAAAATACAAAAAAACAAACAAAAAGGTAGAAAAATGAAGAAAACAAACAAAAAGTAGAAAAAGGAAGAAAACAAATAAAAAGGGAAAAAAAGAAGAAATACAAAGGTAGACAAGAAGAAGTATCGTGCATAAAAAGGGAGTCTCGCACAAATAATAGAAACTACATAGAGGCAGTTAAGTGTGCAAAAAATTCAAGCGTGGAAGAATATTGTTAAGGGTATTAAAGCGCAAAAATGACAGTTAAAAAATCGTAACTGAAGAAACATACTGGAGACGCATAGTCATAAATAGAAGGTGTCACCAAGGATCGACATAGAATGATAGATAGAAGGAAAAATACGATGAAGGATTTGACATTAATGCCATAGTAAGGAAAGTATTTATTGAAGACTATGACTAGATTCAACACTTATATTGGGTGCGAAAGCAATTACACAGTTGTCGAAGGGATATAAAATCATGTAAGGGCCCGACAAGGAAGGTTATTTTCATTTGATAAGAAATTTTAGAATACAGAGAGAACTAGAGATGAACCATAGCCGAACCTGAATCAACACAAAAAAATTACTGAAATAATTCAAAGAGAATAATGGCACCACCAAAAGTGGGGGCACCGGTAGCTGCAACACGCAAGCAAACAAAAAGACCACTGGTTGCACCAGTGTTCGTGAAAACACTCGAAGCTTCGACCTGACAATGAATATTTCATAGGGACTATATACCACCAAGAAAGGACATCGCTCCATAGGTTGGAGTACCCACAGATGGAAACTACCTATTGTTCACGCCGAAAATACCACTTGGTGTAATTGTCGAAGGGGACATGATAGGAAATATTATTTCCTTGAAGTTTTCATACCATGACATAACATATGAACATAATTTTCCTGATATGGCATGGGAGATATATTTTTGTACCAAAAGAGTAATAGAGACAGGTGAAATCCTTCTTGAACCACAGAGTTGGGTGGCAGGACTAGAGAAATCATGAATATTGAATCTGCTCGAGATCCCACATTTTGGATGAAGTCTAGAAATAAACATCTATTTCAAAATGTTACTAAATTGAGTCCATAGAGGAACTTTGTGGCTAAACCCACCAATATCTATTGATACACAGTTAATTGCGCGGATAATAGAATTGTTGAAAGTAGGAGAAGATCCATAAACATTATTCACAAACAAGGCAGGGGAGAAATCACTATCGGAAACTATGAAGGATAATTTGCACACCTTCATAGGGAAGAGAGTGTTGGATGTCACAAATATAAGTGACTATGTTTTATGATTTTCGATGCAGGTATTGTCCAGTAAATTATTGAGAAAATGCCTCAATGATAAGGTGTCGACCGTAGTGATTTCAACGGTAGAAAAGTGCGTTGAGGGGGTCCAAATGAATTGGGCCACATTTCTGGTGAAATAGTTTTGGTTAGACTTCATAGAATCCCAAGAAAAATACATGGAGTTTTGTTATTCCTGATAATCCAGGTGGATATTGGTGGCCACCCACCTATTCCAATTGGCTCCTCATGTATGTTTTTATTGAACATGTTCTTTTGTATTGCTTTGTAATTGCAGGTTCTACACTTCTAGGGTTGTCTGAAGCCCCACAAATACACCAGGTGGATACGGGTGGCCTCTCTCCTAATCCAACTGGATTATTTTGTATGTTTTCATGTAATCACATCTTTTTATACTTCCAGGGCCATTTTGGGGCCCTAAAAGTTGGTTTTTTGGCTCGCCACAAGAAAACCGTAGACAGAGTCAAATTTTGATGGTGGAATGTTTATTTCTTTGACATACCTTTCCAATGGGCTATCACACATCTAAAACAAAGGTCGTATGCAAAACTTACGACCCTGGGAAGTTGAGGTACCAAATTACACGAACTTACCCATAGGGCCCACATGACTTTTGGCGTTTCACCTTCTAGGGTTAGGTTTTTGGATGTCTAGGGTTTTGGAATTCATGAGTAATATCAAAAAGGCCTCTAGAGCCTCATTGGAATCCATTATGCTCAGCCGGATGTGCGTAGAATCCACATCTCTTCTTCGAGATAGCTACCACCATTCGAGCAAGTGTTTCAGTTCTATAGTTTTACAGTTTCAAACTATTTCATTATTTAATAGAAGATATTGTTCACTGGATATTTGTGTTATTCTTCATATCTTCATGTTTATTGTATTTAGTCTATTAATCAGTTCGTTCCTCTCATAAATCCGGATCAGTGGTATTAGAGCGGTCTTCTCTTCATTTATTTTTCTCCATGCATGTCCTCGACAAGATCTAGGTATAAGAAGTTGGGACTCGAACCAATTGAGTCATTACAAGATTGGTCATGCCGAGCCCGATAACAACCCATGGGGGATGAAAATAAATATGATGGAGCAGGAGATCCTATTAAAATGTTTCTCAAGGAATCCCTCATGAGAAAAATGAATGAAATGATTGACAACTTCGCGTAGATCCTTCGATGACTGCCCACAGGAGAAACATATTCATCAAGCGGCCATGCAACCCCCTTCAAGGTACATAAAAATTTTGATATTCCATTATTTGAAGGACTAATAGATGCAGATATTGAAGATAAATGGTTGAATTTTCTCGAAGGATATTTTTCGGTCCAAAATTTTTCTGATAGGGAAAAGATCACTTTTGCACTCCTCAAGGTTGTTCCCCATGTTAAATACTAGTGGGATACTTACTCTGAGCAAAGGGTCATTGAGGAATCTACAATTTTTTTGGCGGCCCCTACATGGGATTCCTTTTGGGATGCCATTAAAGAACAATACTACCCTGTTGGAAGCTACGAGAACCAGTACACCAGATGGACCACCATACGTCAAGAAAGGGACCTAAAAGTACCAGATTTCACCAATATTTTCCATACCCTATGCACCAAATTGGGTATCAAACACTCTGAGCATCATTTGGTGCTCAAATACCACAGTTGTTTGCATAGATACATTCAAATAGAAATGGAGTTCCTGGACATCACCTCATTGGGCACCAATTATAGATACATTGTCAATATCGAGCATAAATTTAAGAAGAAACAATGAGAGTTTGGATTTGCAAACCCCTCACAGCCTAAGCATGGAAAAGGTAGACCCAACCCACATAGGAAGGGACCAAGTTGATATTTCCTCCCTGAGGACAATTATTCCAAGCCACATCACAAGAAGGGTAATGAGAAGATGAAGAAGGACACAGGAAAATGGTGTGAGTACCATAAAATTCCTTGGCACAAGACCGAAGAATTCCACTCCAAGCAATCCCTCGTGGTCGAGATGAAGGCTTTTGATTCAGAGGTTGATTCTGATTCTGAGTCAAATCCTGAAAGAGGGAAGCATATTATCTATGTTGAACCCAATTCCATTGTCACTACTACCAAATTCCAGCCAAGCGAACTAGAAGAACCAGAGGAAGGGGAATGCCTTTTTCACTCGCAGATGTGGGTCAAGGGGGATCCGATTCATTTCATTGTCGACATCGATAGTTATAAGAACTCGATTTCAGCAGAGGTTGTCAAGTGGCTGGACCTACCAATGAAACCTCACCCACAACCCTACACCATCGCCTGGCTTCATCAAGGAAGATATATCTATGTCAGCCAACATTGATGTCTTCCCTATGACATCAAGCATTTCAAAGATGAGGTATTGTGTGATATTTCTCCCCTTGAATTTTTTGATGTAATTTTAGGACAACCATATTTGTGGAAACGTCATGCTGTGTATGAATCTAGACCCTGTAGTCTTATTATTACTTTGGGTAGAAAATTGTACAATGTCCCAGAAGTATCACTGCCTACTTCTATTTCTTTAATCTCTGCAAAGAAATTCAGTAAGGTCATTTCATAGACTGAGAAGTTTAGCTTCTTTGTGATCAATTTTCATAGTAAGTAGAAGGTCACCTCCACATCCGTGGTCTCTACACAACGCCTCTCTTTGCAATAGAATCAAGTGGACGGGATCGTGGAAGAATACAGAGACATATTTGCCTCACCTAGAGGGGTACTGACACTCTGCCAAGTTAAGAATCCAATTGATTTGACCCCCAACGCACATCTACCTAATGCACTAGTCTATCAGTGTGCGCTAATCGAGAATGAAGAAATCATGCATCAGATCTAAGAGCTTCTTCAAAAGGGGCACATCAGACCCAACTCCTCCCCTTGTGAAAGCCCGATTGTATTGGTGTGGAAGAAGGACGAGACTTGGAGACTCTGCATTGATTACAAAGCCTTAAACAAAATCACCATCAAGAATTTCTACCCCATTCCCATGATTGATGACCTTCTTGACCAACTCAAGGAGGAAAATTTCTTCAACAAGATTTACCTAAAGTCTGGCTACCACCAGGTTCCCATCGAACCAACTGATGTATGGAATATAACCTTCAAGTCTAAAGAAGGTCTCTATGAATGGCTAGTCATGCCCTTTGGCTTAAAAAAAGCACCAACCACTTTCATGAGGTTGATGGATGATGTATTGAGACCCTTTACCAGCTCTTTTATGGTAGTAAATTTGGATTACATCCTCATCTTCAACAGAACATGGGAGGAGCACATGCGGCATATTCAATATGTTTTGAGCACTCTACAGGAGAAAAATCTTTATGCCAACTTGGAAAAATGCTATTTTGGCATGAAAATGGTCCAATAATTGGGATACATTGTTTATGAGCATGGGGTACATGTTGATCCATCTAAGATCCAATTCATCCCTAACTGGCTAGTCCCGACCACACTGACTGAGCTTCAAAGCTTCTTGGGACTAGCCAACTTCTACTAACAGTTCCTGTTGGGATTCTCCCATATTGCATAGGCCCTCAGCTAGGTGACCAAGGGAGGTGGTAGGGCCAAGTTCGTGTGGGGGAAGGAGAAAAAATGAGCATTCGATGATCTGAGGCATTGCTTGTGCTTAGCTCCAGTACTCTCCTTTCCTGATATACAACAACCATTCGATATTGAGACTGATGCATCTGACTATATTGTGGGTGCAGTCCTCACTCAGCATGAGCATCTGGTGGCATACCATAGTGAGACACTCTCTGATACTGTCCGAAAATACCTCACCTATCACAAGGAAATTTATTCCATTGTACAAGTCTGTCATCAATGGAAACATTACATTCTAGGGAAAGAGATGATCATACACATTGATCACAAGCCTCTGTAGTTCATACAAACATAGGGGAAATTGTAGAATGACTGCCATCAGAAGTGGTCCACCTACCTGCAACAGTTCCATCTCAACATCAAGTATAAGACATGTATGTCCAATCGTGTTGCTGATGGCCTCAGTCGGCCTCTAGTGGCTTCACTCACCACTGTGCTTCATTCCTGTGGACTTGAAGCATCTAAGGAGGCCCAACTTTATCAACAAGATCCGGACTTCGCCACCACATATAATCTCTTGGGAATAGGAACAAATGTCACTGATTTTCATATTCAGGACAGAATCTTATGCCACCTATTCCATCTATGTGTTCCTACAAGAAAGTGTGCAAAGATGATTTTGGAAGCCCACTACAATCAGGTGGCAGGACATTTTTGCGTAGAGAAAACTGCGGTCATTCTTCAGAAACATTTTTATTGGCCAAAACTTCGACAGGACGTCAACAAGTATATTAGATATTGCATTGCCTATGCCATTTCCAAGCCAACCATCAAGAAGCAAGGCTTATACACCCCTCTTCCTATTCCCGAGAAGCCTTGGGAATCCATATCAATAGATTACATGTCTAGCTTGTTGTCCACCAAGAAAGGAAATGACTACGCATTTTTGGTCATTGATCGGTTTCCAAAGATGGCCATCCTCACATCCTGTAAGAGGAATTTCACAGTGGCAGATACATCTCTTCTTCGAACGAGTCTGGGTCCACTTTGGGATACCACAAACCATCATCTACAACCAAGACAATAAGTTCCTCAACACTTTTAGGTCGAGTCTCTAGTCTTTGTTGGATACCAAGTTCACAGAATCCACTTATTTCCACCCCCAAACCGATGGCCAAACATAGGTCATCAATAAAATGATTGTGCACATCATGTGCATGTACCATTCTAAGCATCCATGTACATGGGATGAGAATCTCCCACATGTCCAACATAGTTACAATGGGGCTCTCCATAGTTCCACCGACCATAGCCCATTTTAGGTGGGTCTGGGATTCCAACCCTTGGGACCCATTGATGTTTCACTTATTCTTGCCACGACATAGACATACTCTTCCCTTATCATCTTGCGATCGACAAAGCGACCAAATTCATTGAGAGGATTCAACACATCTGTCAATAGGTCCAAGAGATTTTGTAGAAATCCAATTCTAAGTATAAGTAGCGCCATAATCAACAAAGGGTACCACACCAATTTAAGGTTGGCTACAAAGTTTTGTTACATTTACAGAAGAAGCGTCTCACCAGGCCCCATCGAAAGCTTCACCCATTTCATTATGGGCCTTACAGTATCACCAAAGTCGTGGTTAGCAATTCTTTTGAGCTCAACACTCCACCCTTCCTTGGGTTGCATCCAATATTCAATGTGGACCTCCTTCGACCATATTTTCCACCATTATTGGACACCTCTGAGATCACAGAACAACTGACACCAACAGAGATCAACCCTGACTGCATGGAACAAGAATCCACTAACTAGATAGTGGACACACAGGTCAAGGGCACTCGCCAGCAACAAATCCAGCTTTATTGGGTTGTCAAGGCATGGAAAATCCTACACCAAGGAAAGTGGCTCACCCAGGACCAAATCTAGTAGAATTTTTCTCACCTAATGTAAGAACTAAACACAATGGAGACCATTTCTTCCTAAAGGGGGAGGATTGATTTAGGTGGATATTGGTGGCCACCCACCTATTCCAACTGGCTCCTCGTGTCCGTTTTTATTCAACACGTTCTTTTGTATTGCTTTATAATTGTCGGTTCTACACTTATGGGGTTGTTGGAAGCCCCACACATCCTCCAAGTGGATATGGGTGGCCTCTCTCCTAATCCAACTAACTTATTTTGTATGTTTTCATGTCAACACATCTTGATGTACTTCTAGGGACGTTTTGGGACCCTAAACATTTTTTTTGGCTCGCCACAGTCAAATTGTAGACAGAGTCAGAGTTTGATGATGCAATGTGTAGTTCTCTAAAAAACCTTTCCAATGGGCTATCACATACCTAAAATGGAGGTCATATGAAAAAGTTATGACCCTGGGAAGTTGAGGTACCAAATTACACCAACTTACCCATAGGGCCCACATGACTTTCAACGTTGCACCTTCTAGGGTTAGGTTTTTGGATGTCTAGGGTTTTGGTATTCATGAGTAATATTAAAAAGGCCTTCGGAGCCTCACTGGAATCCATTCTGCTCAGAAGGATGCACATAGCAGCCACATCTCTTCTCAGAGATAGCTACCAAAATTGGAGCAAGTGTTTTAGTTATGTATTTTTACAGTTTCATCCTATTTCATTATTTAATAGAAGATATTGTTCACTGGATATTTTTTTAATTCTTCATATCTTTGTGTTTATTGTATTCATTCTGGTAATTAGTTTTTTTCACTCCTAAATCCGGATCACCTGACTTCTCATCCTAATCACACTATTTGGATGGAAGGATCCTGGCAATTACCAATATTTAAGAACAACCAGTAGAGGTAATGCAACTGTGCGGTATGCAAACCTATGGAATATGACAAATAAGAGGAGACAAATAGAAAAAAATGTCACATTTTATGTCTACTTTGACACGATCGGGAACATAATAATTCACACACTGTGCATCACCACTGAGATGGTAGAGACTTACCAGGATACTACACACTTTAAATCAAGGATGCACCATATGTACATCCAAGACAAAAGAGACCCTGCATGCCAGTGGCTACCAAAAATCTACAAGTTGACAACAAATGATGTATTCCTGATCGCCAATGACTGGGAGAAGAGTGGAGCATTCCATGGGAACAAAAAGAGCACCCAGATGAAGAAGAATAACAAGACAATGAAGAGGAAGAACTAGACAATGTACAGGAAAATGGGAAACACAATGACGCAGGGAAGACACCGAGACCATCAATGAAAGACACAAAACAAACAGTCCCAAGAGTAGGGGTGAAACGAAAAGAAAAGGGGAAGGGTGCAACCAAATTCATATGAAAAAATATGAATTCCCACAAAGTACGTCCTGTCTATACTCTGGAAGATGATGACATGGATAGACTCAACTACTAGGTGTGATATGTCGCAGAGGAGGTAATTGAAAAAACATCACGGACACACGATGAACAAAACCAAAATGTGTAGGACTAGTTGATGATGATACAAGAACTATTGGATATCGTGAGGATAACATTAGAGAGAGGCTTGGGTGAAGGACCATCAATGAGCCCAATTAAAAAATCATGGAATACCAATCCATTCCTGTTAGATTTAGAATCCAGGCACAAAGTGTTGGAGATCGATTTAGATGCAGTCGAGTTCCCGATGCAAGAAATATAAGATAAAATGAAAACACTAAGTCACTTGAACATACTTATTTCACAGATTCCTACAAAAGTACTACAAAGCTTGCATATCGGTATTATGCAAGAGATAAGGCTCCATGTAGAGTTAGTGTGCATAGAATTGATCAAGGTGACGAATGAGAAGGCATAAATACAAAAAATATATACAAACACTTTGCAGGAGAAGAGCGAGGTTGAATAAAAAATTGAAACAATGTTGAAGGAGAAGAGTGAGGTTGAGAAAAATATCGAGAAAACACTGAAAGAGAAGTACGAGGTTGATCAAATGTCACAACGGATACAAACAGTCATCCAAAATATGTATAAGGAGATTCCTGAAATACCAATAGTAGTAGAGGCCACAATGTAAGAATAGATCCCAAGAATTGGTGAAGTCATTAGAGGCTTTCGTACCGAGATTGGAGACTTGGAAATGAGTAACATGCTAGGGAAACCTCCTAAGGAAAAGGAGAAAATGGTGAGGACAATGACAACATAAATGGAAAATATTAAGAGTCTAAATCAAGAGTGCACGAGGTTGTGCAATGAGAGTACACATTTGGACACAATTCACGATTAATCAAGAGTTGAAGTAAATCAAGGATAGAATAAGAAGTGCACAAGAACATGCCCAAGAAACAAATGAAAGAATCAACTCTTTAGCACCTATCGGAAATATGACAACCATCCTTG
>ML839387.1:0-14386 GCA_009831015.1 Picea engelmannii | reverse complement strand
TTGAAGGAGAAAATAACAGAATGACCAATTCTGGCCTTACCAAATTTTGGAAATACATTTCAAGTGAGATGTGATGCAAGTGGAGTTGCAATTGGAGCAGTTTTGAGCCAGGATAATAGGCCTGTTGCCTATTTCAATGAGAATATGAATGAGACTAAGAGAAAATACTCTACATATGATAAGAAGTTTTATTCCATAATTCAAGCCTTGAAGAAATGTAGGCACTACCTTGTTCCATAGGAATTTTTCTTGTATAGTGACAACCAAGCTTTACAATTCATAACCAGACAGGAAAAATTGAATCAGAGGCATGAAAAGTGGATTGAGTTTATGCAGAATTTTTATTTTGTCATAAAACATATTGTTGGGAATGCTAACAAAGTTGTTGATGCATTAAGAAGGAGATGTTTGATTCTGCAGGAGTTTCAGGTGAAGACCTTGGGGTTTGAACACCTGAAGGATATGTATTGTGATGATCTAGATTTCAAGGAAGCATACAAAGCATGTGAAAATACTGTGTTGAGAGACATGAGACAATGTATAGAGTATATGATTCAAGAGGGATTGTTGTTCAAGGGAAATCAATTGTGCATACCAAATGCTCAATGAGGGATAACCTTTTGAAGGAAAAGCATAGTGAAGGATTGGCTAGACATTTTGGCCATGATAAAACATTTTCACAGTTGAGAAGTTCATACTATTGGCTCGGTATGAGAACATAAGTGATAAAGTTTGTGAACAAATGTAGAATCTGCCAACATGCAAAGGGTAAAAGACAAAACACTCGATTGTATCAACCATTTCCAATACCGGAGAGGACTTGGGATGCAATAAGCATGGATTTTGTGTTGGGACTACCAAGAATGCAAAGAGGATGTGATTCCATATTTGTGGTGGTGGATATATTTTCAAAGATGACACACTTTATCCAATGCCAAAAGACTAGTGATGCGACACATGTTGCAAATTTGTTTTTCAAGGAAGTTGTGAGACTTCATGGACAACCTAGGAGCATTGTTTGAGACAAAGACACTAAATTTGTTGGTAATTTTTGGAGAACACTATGGAAGAAGTTGGGGACACATTTTTCCTTCAGCTTAGCTTATCACCCTTAAACAGATGGATAGACTGCGGTGGTAAACATAAGTTTGAGAAACTTATTGAGGAGTCTGGTCACTGAGCATCATAATCAGTGGGATCAGATTCTACCACAAGCAGAATTTGCATACAATGAATCATTAAACATGAGAACTGGAAAGAGCCCATTCCAAATATTGTATGGAATGCAGCCAAGGGGAGTATATGAGTTGAGAGACTTGGAACAGAGTGAGATCAGAAGCGATGGAGTAGAATATTTTGCTGCAGAAATGCAGAAGCTCCATAGCCATATCAAAGGACAATTGCATAGCTCTAGCCGAGAGTACAAGCACAGAGTTGATCAACATCATTGGGAACTTCAATTTGAAGTAGGAGATTAGGTTCTGGCACATATCAGGAAAGAAAGGTTCCCTAGGGTAACATATAACAATTTAAAGATGAAGAAGATAGGGCCATGT
This sequence comes from Picea engelmannii, assembly GCA_009831015.1. Lineage (NCBI taxonomy): Eukaryota > Viridiplantae > Streptophyta > Pinopsida > Pinales > Pinaceae > Picea > Picea engelmannii. The sequence goes on along the minus strand of ML839387.1, from coordinate 12,830 downwards.
AAGATATTAAGGAAATTTTATGCAAATGCCTATGAGATTGAGTTGCTAGATGTTGTGGGCATATCACCCATATTTAACATTTCAGACCTGTACCATTACAGGGAAGATGATATAAGGGGATCAAAATATCAAGAGAAGATTCAATGGGAGAAACAAATGCCTATAGCAGAAAAACCACAGATGGAGAAGATCGTTGATTAGAGGATTGGAAAAAAGACCAGGAGGAAGACATATTTTGAATATCTGGTCAAGTGGAAGGGACACCCAATAGAAGATGCCAGTTGGGAAAATGAAGTTGATATCCAGAAACATGGAAAGTCAATGCAGGAGCTCATGGATGAGAGTCCATGATTTTTTTTCCAGGGGAGTATGATGCACGAGCATCATCAGCGAGCACATGTGGTTGGACAAATCAACGTCCTGGAATCATTTTGGAATCTTAAACGCTGGCGTTTAGTGAAAATATTTTGGAGATGATTGAAAAACAGAAGAAGATCAAACGCTTTGAAGATGAATGATCATGAGTGATCTAGGAGTTTTCACTCCTAGTCTTGAATGTAACTAAACTAAGGTAGTATTTATGTTTTGTTTTCAAGTAGATGATCAGTCGGGGGGAACCTTAAGAAACCTCTGAGAGAAATAGAGGTTTTGTACGCCCTAATGATGTTGCTGCGAGTTAGTAGGAAATTTCTAAATTTTTAGTTGTTGTTTTGATCATAACTGTAGCTATTTACTTTTGAATGGATATAACAGAGGAAAATTGATCCAATGCATGGGCTTCTATTGTTTGCAATTCCCTATTATTGTTGTTTTCTTGAATGAATGAATTTCGTTACGAATATATGAAATTGTGAGATGTTTGCATAAGTTTCAATTGTGTCTCTTTGATTGAGTCTGTGCAAGGTGTTCACATAGTCCGCAAGGAGTGCGTTGAAGGAATTTGTTTCGATCCCAAAGCTTAGAAGAGATAGCGCAAAACTTTCCCTTTGCAAGGAGTGCAAAGTGACTGCTGCAAGGCGTGCATAGTCGCCCGCAAGAACCCAAATCTTGTGTAAGAATCTGTTACAAGGAGTGCACAGACCCAAAATTTGACTAAGTGTTGAAGTGGCTCTTTAAGAAGTAAAAGGAGTAGAAGGTGAGAAATCTCAGGAGAGATAGCGAGAAATATCTTCAAAGAAAGTAAGAATTTTGAAGGTTTCTCGAATCACCGACTAAGATCCATCCAGGAGGGAGCGAAGATCGTCCCAGCTCATTGGATCTAGGCAAGATGTGTGAGATTTAAGTTTCTTGAAGCACAGAGTAGAGTGGACTGAAAACGTTTCGCAGTCCTAAAGTGACTAGGAACCATCCATCACCAAGAGGGACAAGTGGCGCGAGATCCATAACTTCGGAAGTTTTTTGGATTAGGAGAAAGCGAAATCACCGAAGAGCCGAAGGCGAAGTAGATCTGGGCTATTGGTTTCCAGGAGATGCGTGTTGACAGATTTGAGACTCTGGGAAAATTCACTTCGGAGGATTCCAAGTGCAGAGGGTGACAAACTCCCGAAGTCCCGAAGGCCGAAACAAATCACAACCATTCATTGCAGAGGACACGTAGTGAGAATCTGTCATCTTCAAGGGAAATCTCTCTGGGGGGGAACAAGTGCATTGGAGGTTGAAACTCTCGAAGCCCTGAATGCTAAAGAAGATCACAACCATTCATTGTGGAGGACATGTGGCAGGAATCCAGCATCTTCGAGCGAAATTCCTCCAGGAGGAACGAGTGCACATGAGGGTGAAACTCTCGAAGCCCCAAATAGCCGAAATGGATAGCGGCCATCAGATTCAGAAGGATGCGAGCACAGATCCGTGAAATTCGGGTGAAAGCACTCCGAGAGGGAGTGGAGACTAAGAGTTAAAAACTCTCGAATCCCTAATAGTAGAAGTGAACCTCAGTTTTTGATATGGGTGGGACACATGTTAATAGATCATCGATTTTGGGTGGAAGTGCTCCGGGAGAAAGAAAAGGTAGAAAGTTGAAACTCCCGAAGCATAAATAGCCGAAGAGGCTTGTGACCATTGATCCATAAGGGTTACGTGTCAACATATCGTGGACTCCAGGTAAATATTATCTGGGTGAAAGAAAGCGTAAAGAGGTTGAGAAAACTGAAAGATGAAATCCTGAAGTGAACTAGGACCTTTGATCTGTGAGCAGAGAATCGACGGTGGGGATCCATTACGGGGAGAGGAGGAAAAATTAGTGGAGGCACTAGTTTACAGACCACAATTTTCTAGGACCGTTGATATTTCCAAGACAAGAGATCAAAAACCATGATTTAAAGGAGGTTGGGCGAGCACTTTTCTGATTGTGGGGACATGTCTCACCGATAAAGAGTGAGAACATTCGCAACCCGCAATTTCTGTGAACCATCGATCGACGGACAGGTCAATAACGATCAGATCGTGATTGCAAAAACCTTGAGGGTGATAACATGACCTCTGTTTTGATTTTGAGACCATCAAGGTCCCAAGGAGATGATCTAGCTTGGGAATAATCAACGATCCTTGATTGGGAGGTCGAGAATCCCCGAGGAGAGAAGGGGGGGTATACATCAGCTCTGGTGGCCCACACTTCATAAGGATGATAAAAAATATTTTCAGGCATGTGATATTTGTCAAAAGGTGGGAAATCCATCCAGGAGGGATGAGATGCCTTTATATCCACAGGTTGCGTAACCAATCAACCCATCAAAAAGAATATCAGGAGCTAGGTACATAATCATTGCGACAGAGTATTTGACCAGATGGGAAGAAGAAACATCAATCATAGACTACATCGTGGATACTATTACACAGTTTATATTTGAGAATGTAGTCACATGATGTGTATGTCGATGAATTCTACTTAGTGATCAAAGAACACACTTCCTAAATAAGAAAATTGCAATATTGACGGTGGAATTTAAAATTCATCATTAGAAGAGTACGTTGTATCACCCTCAGGATAATGGGAGAGTAGAATATTTTAATAAAATTCTAGAGAATGCTTTGACAAAGATCTGCAATGTAGGAAGAGATGGCTGAGACTTAAAGGTTCCTACATTTTTATGGGAATACATGACTACAAGAAAAAAGTTGACAGGACAAACATCTTTTAGTTTGGTCTATGGGAATTAAGTTGTAATGTCGATGGATTTTATTATGCCTATCCCATGCGTTGCAATAATTACTGATCTTTTAGACTCTAGCGCAGTAAAGGAGAGATTATCACATATGGTATAGCTTGATGAATATCTCTTTTTTGTAGGGTTCCATTAGCAAGTTTAGAAGGCGAGAGAGAAGGCATGGCATGATAGACACATTAAACAAAAAAAGTTTCAAGTGGGAGACTTAGTATTACTCTATCACAGTAAGTTCATGCAACATCCAGGAAAGTTTTGAATGCATTGGTTAGGTCCATATGTGATTCGACATGTGATAGAGGCAGGTGTTTTGCAGTTGAAAATTTTGAATGGAGAATCCCTTAGAGGAATGGTGAATGGAAGTTGGATGAAACTCTATAGAGACAACCGACCATCTACACATTAATTTGAGTTGTGCAAGATCACATGTATCATAGTAGTTGTACTATAGTAGGGAGGTAAAATACAAAAAAACAAACAAAAAGGTAGAAAAATGAAGAAAACAAACAAAAAGTAGAAAAAGGAAGAAAACAAATAAAAAGGGAAAAAAAGAAGAAATACAAAGGTAGACAAGAAGAAGTATCGTGCATAAAAAGGGAGTCTCGCACAAATAATAGAAACTACATAGAGGCAGTTAAGTGTGCAAAAAATTCAAGCGTGGAAGAATATTGTTAAGGGTATTAAAGCGCAAAAATGACAGTTAAAAAATCGTAACTGAAGAAACATACTGGAGACGCATAGTCATAAATAGAAGGTGTCACCAAGGATCGACATAGAATGATAGATAGAAGGAAAAATACGATGAAGGATTTGACATTAATGCCATAGTAAGGAAAGTATTTATTGAAGACTATGACTAGATTCAACACTTATATTGGGTGCGAAAGCAATTACACAGTTGTCGAAGGGATATAAAATCATGTAAGGGCCCGACAAGGAAGGTTATTTTCATTTGATAAGAAATTTTAGAATACAGAGAGAACTAGAGATGAACCATAGCCGAACCTGAATCAACACAAAAAAATTACTGAAATAATTCAAAGAGAATAATGGCACCACCAAAAGTGGGGGCACCGGTAGCTGCAACACGCAAGCAAACAAAAAGACCACTGGTTGCACCAGTGTTCGTGAAAACACTCGAAGCTTCGACCTGACAATGAATATTTCATAGGGACTATATACCACCAAGAAAGGACATCGCTCCATAGGTTGGAGTACCCACAGATGGAAACTACCTATTGTTCACGCCGAAAATACCACTTGGTGTAATTGTCGAAGGGGACATGATAGGAAATATTATTTCCTTGAAGTTTTCATACCATGACATAACATATGAACATAATTTTCCTGATATGGCATGGGAGATATATTTTTGTACCAAAAGAGTAATAGAGACAGGTGAAATCCTTCTTGAACCACAGAGTTGGGTGGCAGGACTAGAGAAATCATGAATATTGAATCTGCTCGAGATCCCACATTTTGGATGAAGTCTAGAAATAAACATCTATTTCAAAATGTTACTAAATTGAGTCCATAGAGGAACTTTGTGGCTAAACCCACCAATATCTATTGATACACAGTTAATTGCGCGGATAATAGAATTGTTGAAAGTAGGAGAAGATCCATAAACATTATTCACAAACAAGGCAGGGGAGAAATCACTATCGGAAACTATGAAGGATAATTTGCACACCTTCATAGGGAAGAGAGTGTTGGATGTCACAAATATAAGTGACTATGTTTTATGATTTTCGATGCAGGTATTGTCCAGTAAATTATTGAGAAAATGCCTCAATGATAAGGTGTCGACCGTAGTGATTTCAACGGTAGAAAAGTGCGTTGAGGGGGTCCAAATGAATTGGGCCACATTTCTGGTGAAATAGTTTTGGTTAGACTTCATAGAATCCCAAGAAAAATACATGGAGTTTTGTTATTCCTGATAATCCAGGTGGATATTGGTGGCCACCCACCTATTCCAATTGGCTCCTCATGTATGTTTTTATTGAACATGTTCTTTTGTATTGCTTTGTAATTGCAGGTTCTACACTTCTAGGGTTGTCTGAAGCCCCACAAATACACCAGGTGGATACGGGTGGCCTCTCTCCTAATCCAACTGGATTATTTTGTATGTTTTCATGTAATCACATCTTTTTATACTTCCAGGGCCATTTTGGGGCCCTAAAAGTTGGTTTTTTGGCTCGCCACAAGAAAACCGTAGACAGAGTCAAATTTTGATGGTGGAATGTTTATTTCTTTGACATACCTTTCCAATGGGCTATCACACATCTAAAACAAAGGTCGTATGCAAAACTTACGACCCTGGGAAGTTGAGGTACCAAATTACACGAACTTACCCATAGGGCCCACATGACTTTTGGCGTTTCACCTTCTAGGGTTAGGTTTTTGGATGTCTAGGGTTTTGGAATTCATGAGTAATATCAAAAAGGCCTCTAGAGCCTCATTGGAATCCATTATGCTCAGCCGGATGTGCGTAGAATCCACATCTCTTCTTCGAGATAGCTACCACCATTCGAGCAAGTGTTTCAGTTCTATAGTTTTACAGTTTCAAACTATTTCATTATTTAATAGAAGATATTGTTCACTGGATATTTGTGTTATTCTTCATATCTTCATGTTTATTGTATTTAGTCTATTAATCAGTTCGTTCCTCTCATAAATCCGGATCAGTGGTATTAGAGCGGTCTTCTCTTCATTTATTTTTCTCCATGCATGTCCTCGACAAGATCTAGGTATAAGAAGTTGGGACTCGAACCAATTGAGTCATTACAAGATTGGTCATGCCGAGCCCGATAACAACCCATGGGGGATGAAAATAAATATGATGGAGCAGGAGATCCTATTAAAATGTTTCTCAAGGAATCCCTCATGAGAAAAATGAATGAAATGATTGACAACTTCGCGTAGATCCTTCGATGACTGCCCACAGGAGAAACATATTCATCAAGCGGCCATGCAACCCCCTTCAAGGTACATAAAAATTTTGATATTCCATTATTTGAAGGACTAATAGATGCAGATATTGAAGATAAATGGTTGAATTTTCTCGAAGGATATTTTTCGGTCCAAAATTTTTCTGATAGGGAAAAGATCACTTTTGCACTCCTCAAGGTTGTTCCCCATGTTAAATACTAGTGGGATACTTACTCTGAGCAAAGGGTCATTGAGGAATCTACAATTTTTTTGGCGGCCCCTACATGGGATTCCTTTTGGGATGCCATTAAAGAACAATACTACCCTGTTGGAAGCTACGAGAACCAGTACACCAGATGGACCACCATACGTCAAGAAAGGGACCTAAAAGTACCAGATTTCACCAATATTTTCCATACCCTATGCACCAAATTGGGTATCAAACACTCTGAGCATCATTTGGTGCTCAAATACCACAGTTGTTTGCATAGATACATTCAAATAGAAATGGAGTTCCTGGACATCACCTCATTGGGCACCAATTATAGATACATTGTCAATATCGAGCATAAATTTAAGAAGAAACAATGAGAGTTTGGATTTGCAAACCCCTCACAGCCTAAGCATGGAAAAGGTAGACCCAACCCACATAGGAAGGGACCAAGTTGATATTTCCTCCCTGAGGACAATTATTCCAAGCCACATCACAAGAAGGGTAATGAGAAGATGAAGAAGGACACAGGAAAATGGTGTGAGTACCATAAAATTCCTTGGCACAAGACCGAAGAATTCCACTCCAAGCAATCCCTCGTGGTCGAGATGAAGGCTTTTGATTCAGAGGTTGATTCTGATTCTGAGTCAAATCCTGAAAGAGGGAAGCATATTATCTATGTTGAACCCAATTCCATTGTCACTACTACCAAATTCCAGCCAAGCGAACTAGAAGAACCAGAGGAAGGGGAATGCCTTTTTCACTCGCAGATGTGGGTCAAGGGGGATCCGATTCATTTCATTGTCGACATCGATAGTTATAAGAACTCGATTTCAGCAGAGGTTGTCAAGTGGCTGGACCTACCAATGAAACCTCACCCACAACCCTACACCATCGCCTGGCTTCATCAAGGAAGATATATCTATGTCAGCCAACATTGATGTCTTCCCTATGACATCAAGCATTTCAAAGATGAGGTATTGTGTGATATTTCTCCCCTTGAATTTTTTGATGTAATTTTAGGACAACCATATTTGTGGAAACGTCATGCTGTGTATGAATCTAGACCCTGTAGTCTTATTATTACTTTGGGTAGAAAATTGTACAATGTCCCAGAAGTATCACTGCCTACTTCTATTTCTTTAATCTCTGCAAAGAAATTCAGTAAGGTCATTTCATAGACTGAGAAGTTTAGCTTCTTTGTGATCAATTTTCATAGTAAGTAGAAGGTCACCTCCACATCCGTGGTCTCTACACAACGCCTCTCTTTGCAATAGAATCAAGTGGACGGGATCGTGGAAGAATACAGAGACATATTTGCCTCACCTAGAGGGGTACTGACACTCTGCCAAGTTAAGAATCCAATTGATTTGACCCCCAACGCACATCTACCTAATGCACTAGTCTATCAGTGTGCGCTAATCGAGAATGAAGAAATCATGCATCAGATCTAAGAGCTTCTTCAAAAGGGGCACATCAGACCCAACTCCTCCCCTTGTGAAAGCCCGATTGTATTGGTGTGGAAGAAGGACGAGACTTGGAGACTCTGCATTGATTACAAAGCCTTAAACAAAATCACCATCAAGAATTTCTACCCCATTCCCATGATTGATGACCTTCTTGACCAACTCAAGGAGGAAAATTTCTTCAACAAGATTTACCTAAAGTCTGGCTACCACCAGGTTCCCATCGAACCAACTGATGTATGGAATATAACCTTCAAGTCTAAAGAAGGTCTCTATGAATGGCTAGTCATGCCCTTTGGCTTAAAAAAAGCACCAACCACTTTCATGAGGTTGATGGATGATGTATTGAGACCCTTTACCAGCTCTTTTATGGTAGTAAATTTGGATTACATCCTCATCTTCAACAGAACATGGGAGGAGCACATGCGGCATATTCAATATGTTTTGAGCACTCTACAGGAGAAAAATCTTTATGCCAACTTGGAAAAATGCTATTTTGGCATGAAAATGGTCCAATAATTGGGATACATTGTTTATGAGCATGGGGTACATGTTGATCCATCTAAGATCCAATTCATCCCTAACTGGCTAGTCCCGACCACACTGACTGAGCTTCAAAGCTTCTTGGGACTAGCCAACTTCTACTAACAGTTCCTGTTGGGATTCTCCCATATTGCATAGGCCCTCAGCTAGGTGACCAAGGGAGGTGGTAGGGCCAAGTTCGTGTGGGGGAAGGAGAAAAAATGAGCATTCGATGATCTGAGGCATTGCTTGTGCTTAGCTCCAGTACTCTCCTTTCCTGATATACAACAACCATTCGATATTGAGACTGATGCATCTGACTATATTGTGGGTGCAGTCCTCACTCAGCATGAGCATCTGGTGGCATACCATAGTGAGACACTCTCTGATACTGTCCGAAAATACCTCACCTATCACAAGGAAATTTATTCCATTGTACAAGTCTGTCATCAATGGAAACATTACATTCTAGGGAAAGAGATGATCATACACATTGATCACAAGCCTCTGTAGTTCATACAAACATAGGGGAAATTGTAGAATGACTGCCATCAGAAGTGGTCCACCTACCTGCAACAGTTCCATCTCAACATCAAGTATAAGACATGTATGTCCAATCGTGTTGCTGATGGCCTCAGTCGGCCTCTAGTGGCTTCACTCACCACTGTGCTTCATTCCTGTGGACTTGAAGCATCTAAGGAGGCCCAACTTTATCAACAAGATCCGGACTTCGCCACCACATATAATCTCTTGGGAATAGGAACAAATGTCACTGATTTTCATATTCAGGACAGAATCTTATGCCACCTATTCCATCTATGTGTTCCTACAAGAAAGTGTGCAAAGATGATTTTGGAAGCCCACTACAATCAGGTGGCAGGACATTTTTGCGTAGAGAAAACTGCGGTCATTCTTCAGAAACATTTTTATTGGCCAAAACTTCGACAGGACGTCAACAAGTATATTAGATATTGCATTGCCTATGCCATTTCCAAGCCAACCATCAAGAAGCAAGGCTTATACACCCCTCTTCCTATTCCCGAGAAGCCTTGGGAATCCATATCAATAGATTACATGTCTAGCTTGTTGTCCACCAAGAAAGGAAATGACTACGCATTTTTGGTCATTGATCGGTTTCCAAAGATGGCCATCCTCACATCCTGTAAGAGGAATTTCACAGTGGCAGATACATCTCTTCTTCGAACGAGTCTGGGTCCACTTTGGGATACCACAAACCATCATCTACAACCAAGACAATAAGTTCCTCAACACTTTTAGGTCGAGTCTCTAGTCTTTGTTGGATACCAAGTTCACAGAATCCACTTATTTCCACCCCCAAACCGATGGCCAAACATAGGTCATCAATAAAATGATTGTGCACATCATGTGCATGTACCATTCTAAGCATCCATGTACATGGGATGAGAATCTCCCACATGTCCAACATAGTTACAATGGGGCTCTCCATAGTTCCACCGACCATAGCCCATTTTAGGTGGGTCTGGGATTCCAACCCTTGGGACCCATTGATGTTTCACTTATTCTTGCCACGACATAGACATACTCTTCCCTTATCATCTTGCGATCGACAAAGCGACCAAATTCATTGAGAGGATTCAACACATCTGTCAATAGGTCCAAGAGATTTTGTAGAAATCCAATTCTAAGTATAAGTAGCGCCATAATCAACAAAGGGTACCACACCAATTTAAGGTTGGCTACAAAGTTTTGTTACATTTACAGAAGAAGCGTCTCACCAGGCCCCATCGAAAGCTTCACCCATTTCATTATGGGCCTTACAGTATCACCAAAGTCGTGGTTAGCAATTCTTTTGAGCTCAACACTCCACCCTTCCTTGGGTTGCATCCAATATTCAATGTGGACCTCCTTCGACCATATTTTCCACCATTATTGGACACCTCTGAGATCACAGAACAACTGACACCAACAGAGATCAACCCTGACTGCATGGAACAAGAATCCACTAACTAGATAGTGGACACACAGGTCAAGGGCACTCGCCAGCAACAAATCCAGCTTTATTGGGTTGTCAAGGCATGGAAAATCCTACACCAAGGAAAGTGGCTCACCCAGGACCAAATCTAGTAGAATTTTTCTCACCTAATGTAAGAACTAAACACAATGGAGACCATTTCTTCCTAAAGGGGGAGGATTGATTTAGGTGGATATTGGTGGCCACCCACCTATTCCAACTGGCTCCTCGTGTCCGTTTTTATTCAACACGTTCTTTTGTATTGCTTTATAATTGTCGGTTCTACACTTATGGGGTTGTTGGAAGCCCCACACATCCTCCAAGTGGATATGGGTGGCCTCTCTCCTAATCCAACTAACTTATTTTGTATGTTTTCATGTCAACACATCTTGATGTACTTCTAGGGACGTTTTGGGACCCTAAACATTTTTTTTGGCTCGCCACAGTCAAATTGTAGACAGAGTCAGAGTTTGATGATGCAATGTGTAGTTCTCTAAAAAACCTTTCCAATGGGCTATCACATACCTAAAATGGAGGTCATATGAAAAAGTTATGACCCTGGGAAGTTGAGGTACCAAATTACACCAACTTACCCATAGGGCCCACATGACTTTCAACGTTGCACCTTCTAGGGTTAGGTTTTTGGATGTCTAGGGTTTTGGTATTCATGAGTAATATTAAAAAGGCCTTCGGAGCCTCACTGGAATCCATTCTGCTCAGAAGGATGCACATAGCAGCCACATCTCTTCTCAGAGATAGCTACCAAAATTGGAGCAAGTGTTTTAGTTATGTATTTTTACAGTTTCATCCTATTTCATTATTTAATAGAAGATATTGTTCACTGGATATTTTTTTAATTCTTCATATCTTTGTGTTTATTGTATTCATTCTGGTAATTAGTTTTTTTCACTCCTAAATCCGGATCACCTGACTTCTCATCCTAATCACACTATTTGGATGGAAGGATCCTGGCAATTACCAATATTTAAGAACAACCAGTAGAGGTAATGCAACTGTGCGGTATGCAAACCTATGGAATATGACAAATAAGAGGAGACAAATAGAAAAAAATGTCACATTTTATGTCTACTTTGACACGATCGGGAACATAATAATTCACACACTGTGCATCACCACTGAGATGGTAGAGACTTACCAGGATACTACACACTTTAAATCAAGGATGCACCATATGTACATCCAAGACAAAAGAGACCCTGCATGCCAGTGGCTACCAAAAATCTACAAGTTGACAACAAATGATGTATTCCTGATCGCCAATGACTGGGAGAAGAGTGGAGCATTCCATGGGAACAAAAAGAGCACCCAGATGAAGAAGAATAACAAGACAATGAAGAGGAAGAACTAGACAATGTACAGGAAAATGGGAAACACAATGACGCAGGGAAGACACCGAGACCATCAATGAAAGACACAAAACAAACAGTCCCAAGAGTAGGGGTGAAACGAAAAGAAAAGGGGAAGGGTGCAACCAAATTCATATGAAAAAATATGAATTCCCACAAAGTACGTCCTGTCTATACTCTGGAAGATGATGACATGGATAGACTCAACTACTAGGTGTGATATGTCGCAGAGGAGGTAATTGAAAAAACATCACGGACACACGATGAACAAAACCAAAATGTGTAGGACTAGTTGATGATGATACAAGAACTATTGGATATCGTGAGGATAACATTAGAGAGAGGCTTGGGTGAAGGACCATCAATGAGCCCAATTAAAAAATCATGGAATACCAATCCATTCCTGTTAGATTTAGAATCCAGGCACAAAGTGTTGGAGATCGATTTAGATGCAGTCGAGTTCCCGATGCAAGAAATATAAGATAAAATGAAAACACTAAGTCACTTGAACATACTTATTTCACAGATTCCTACAAAAGTACTACAAAGCTTGCATATCGGTATTATGCAAGAGATAAGGCTCCATGTAGAGTTAGTGTGCATAGAATTGATCAAGGTGACGAATGAGAAGGCATAAATACAAAAAATATATACAAACACTTTGCAGGAGAAGAGCGAGGTTGAATAAAAAATTGAAACAATGTTGAAGGAGAAGAGTGAGGTTGAGAAAAATATCGAGAAAACACTGAAAGAGAAGTACGAGGTTGATCAAATGTCACAACGGATACAAACAGTCATCCAAAATATGTATAAGGAGATTCCTGAAATACCAATAGTAGTAGAGGCCACAATGTAAGAATAGATCCCAAGAATTGGTGAAGTCATTAGAGGCTTTCGTACCGAGATTGGAGACTTGGAAATGAGTAACATGCTAGGGAAACCTCCTAAGGAAAAGGAGAAAATGGTGAGGACAATGACAACATAAATGGAAAATATTAAGAGTCTAAATCAAGAGTGCACGAGGTTGTGCAATGAGAGTACACATTTGGACACAATTCACGATTAATCAAGAGTTGAAGTAAATCAAGGATAGAATAAGAAGTGCACAAGAACATGCCCAAGAAACAAATGAAAGAATCAACTCTTTAGCACCTATCGGAAATATGACAACCATCCTTG
>ML839386.1:9295-49325 GCA_009831015.1 Picea engelmannii | reverse complement strand
ACAAAGTACACAGAGATTTTTACCGGAAACCCTCAACCGAGAAAACCTTTCTTATTTTCATTATATCAAATTTCACCATTCGCCATACAATATATACAATGTTTTTAGGTATTCCATAGATACCAAAACCCTAATCCCTTAATTCGGGATTAATTTACAAATCAGCTAAAAATAGCAAAAACCGTCAGACGCAGTTGTCGTATCTGACGCACCCACACACACACACATGCAAAGAATATAACACACACCCAACAGTACTAAGATAGCATCATATCTATGCTAAGATTAGTAAGTGTGACTTTTTCCAGAAGCAAGTACATTACTTAGGCCATGTTATTTCTGAAGAAGAAGTGGGAGTAGACCCTAACAAGATCAGATCTATCATGGAATGGCCTACCACAAAAGATGTATCTGATATCAAGTCCTTTATGGGCTTAGCAGGATACTATAGAAGGTTCATAAAAGGATTTTCCAAGATTGGTTGTCCAATCACTACCCTTCAGAAAAAGGGGGTTAAATTCACTTGGACATCAGAATGTGAAGAAATATTTCAAGAACTGAAATACCTTCTAACCCATGCACCCATGTTGAATATTTCATACCCTCATGATGACTTCCTTGTGTGTACATACACATATAAGGAAGGGCTTAGAGGATTCCTTATGCAATAAGGGCGTGTAATTTGCTACAAATCCATAAAATTGAATGAGAATGAAATCAATTATGTGACCCATGATCTAGAGTTGGCTGCCATAGTGCATGCTTTAAAAATGTGGAGACATTACCTCTTGGGTAGTAGATTTGTAATTATGAAATACCATTTTGGGTTGAGGCACCTGTTTGATCAACCAAAGATCAATGATAGACAAGTTAGGTGGATGGCTCTCCTTAGTGAGTTTGATTTCGAAACAAAACACATCAAAGGAAAATAAAATAGGGTGGTGGATGCCTTAACAGAAGTGTGAAAATTATTCACCTGGCAACGGTAAGAACCTATGAAACGGAAGTCAGGGAGAGAGTCAGGAATGCACAAGCAACAGATGCATTTTTCAAGACTGTGATGTCATACCTAAAGCAAGAGCCCACAGGGCTAAAGTATGAAGGCTATCATATGCTGGATGAAGGCCTACTGACCTACAGAAAAAGATTGTATATTCCAAGTTGTGATGACTTGAAGTGTTTCATAATGGATGAACTACAAAAGAGACCATATATTGGTCATCTCGATTATTAGAAAATGATCACAACCACTAGGAAAAAATTCTATTAGCCCGGATTGAAAAAGGACATAAATGACTATCTAGCTAAGTGTCTAGAATGCTAGCAAGTTAAGGCTGAACACCGGCACCCAGCAAGGTTGTTACATCCTCGACCAATTCTGTAATGGAAATGGGAAACCATCTCCATGCATTTCATCACCGGATTACCAAAATCGTCCAAGAAGAATGATGCCATCATGGTATTGGTGGACAAATTGAGCAATTATGCTCACTTTGTTCTTGTCAAGTCAACATGCAAGGAAATATATATTGCCAACATCCTCATGATGGAGATCTTTAGACTGCATGGCATGCCTAGGGATATTATATCTAACAAAGACACAAAATTTACTTCACTCTTTTGGAAATCATTAATGGATGGTTTTGAGACTAAATTGTTGTTTAGCACAGCCTATCACCCTCAAATGGATGGACAGATAGAAAGGGTGAACCAAATATTAGAAGACATGTTAAGGATGCGTGTAATGCATCAACCTAAGAAGTGGGAAGACTACCTTCCATTGGTAGAATTTGATTACAACAACGGTTATCAAGATTCATTGAAGATGAGCCCTTTTGAAGCCCTCTATGGTAGACAGTGCAAGATTCCAATCAGCTGGAGTAATCCAGTGGATATAATTACAATCGAACCCGACATGCTAAAAGAAATGGAACAAAAAATAATTCAGATTAATAAAAATCTAAAAACTTCTTAGGATAGACATAAGACTTACGCCGACAGAAAGAGAACTCCCAGAGAATTCAAGACATGAGACCATGTCTATATCAGAATTAGACCCAGGAAGATTTCCTTGAGAATAGGAGCTTGTGCCAAGTTGGCACCCTGGTATTGTGTACCCTTTGAAATAGTAGATAGAGTTGGACATGTATCCTATAGGCTAGCACTCCCTCCCACAATGAAGGCACATAATGTTTTCCATGTTTCGTTATTGAAGAAATGTGTACATGATTCTAATCATATAATTGACTGGTCTATGATTCAGGTGGAGTTGGAGGGAGAATTCCTACCAGAGCCTCAATGCATACTAGACAGGAAGGAAGCCTCACTCAGGAATAGAACCATTGCATAGGTCAAGGTGCAGTGGAAACACTTTGTCCCAGATGAGGCTACATGGGAAATGGAGGATGCCATGAAAGAGACATATCCATTTTTATTTACTTCTGTATATACAGAGAACATTAACAAATAGAACATCGAGGATGATGTTCCTTTAAGGGGGATGGTATTGTAACACCCCTATTTCCCCGAGTTTTTAAATATAAATATATTGGCCCAGAGACTATGGAAAACTCGATATGTGTGAATGTTTGATTTGACGAACCTTTGTATAAAAGGACAATGAATGTAATTTTTGTTATTAATAGAAAATGGATAAGTGTTGCATGACTGTTGAAAAGGGGGTTTTCCAAGATAGACCACATATGTTATGAGAGAGATGGTGAGGGGAACCAGGAATGGTTGGGATAACCCCCACCAAACTAGTACCTTGCTGGATTTAATTGGTTAGGACCAGAACAGTCCTCTAACCTAGGGATGAATTACAGTCAGAATGGTAGGTAGGAAGACCTCATAAAGAGTTAATGAGGGGATGGGTTAGAGCGCCCATATAAAAGTATTTTAGACTTGACCATGGGTTGGGAATTCGGGCCACAAACAATCTTTTTGAGGAAGGAAAGAAAGGAAGGCATGGTGGGAAGAGGAAGAGATGCGAAGAGAAGTAGAGAAGAGAGGATAACCTCTCAAGTTCGAGGAAGAATTGATAAACTAATGTGTTATGTTCATAGGATGTGGCTGGCAGGGTTATGATACAAGATGATAAACAAGGGTGTTGAGTGACTGAGGAAGTACTCAGGTAGGCCTCCTTTCTTTGTATAGAGAAACTTGTTGCCAAGATCTTGTGGGAGGAGGGGAGTAACCTCCATCCCTGATTATTGTTTAGCCGAAAGTCATAATTCTCTCTCAGAACGTCATTGTCTAGCTCGAGGGTGATCAGTGGTAAATTCGTTAGGAGTGACTAATCCTATGGCTGGTTGGAAATAGGAACCCCTTTCAGCATTTGCATCATGCTATCTGGTTATGATAATTGTTTTCATACTCTATGCATTGAATTGGAATAATGGATGAATGCATGTATTTATACATCTAAGAATGGTTTTTGTATTGAATGATCAAATTATGTGTATGTATTTATCTTCTTGTGGACGTATGCTTCTGATTGACCATTTATATGCCCCAGCTTAGCCTTTGAGGTGTCGTGGGACGTAAACCCGTAGGATGGCCAACATAGAAAGCATTGCATCAATATGGCCTTGTCTGTCTATAGAGGATATATTCTTCAGACTCCCTATTGTGCAATTGAGATATTATGCCCAACTCCTTAGCAAGATCACGATGATGAAGAAGTGTTTAACTCACGATATTTTAGAAGGACCCATGCGACCAACACCCAGAAACCCTATGTTAAGCCTAAGGGAGCTAAGTCCTTCTGACTTCAGAACTCGGGAATTCTGGGACTTCAGAGTATTGTTGGCCCAAATAGTCACAAATTGTCTGAAGGTGACCGAGAGTCACAATTACTTGTAAGTTTGACCGATGTTGGGCGGTTTCCCTAGTGGTTATAGGAACCTATCTTATCGACTAAACTAGGATCCAAATCCCCATCACGAAGTAGCGTGATCCACCGATCGAGAATGTTCGAGGATTCCCTGAGCCATTATATATACAACGAGGTGACTTCGATGGAGTACCACTTCGGGAGAGTGGAGATGCCATAGCATCAAACTCCCCAGATGTCGAAGTTACGAAGTAAAGGAGAGTTGTATATTTGTGGGAAAACATTAGGATCTCCACCTACCATCTGATCATTCAGAAGGAGGGACCCATACATGGTACTTTGGGGAAGTCCTGCTTCAGGAGAATGGAGTGGCAATAAAGACAAAACTCCTGAAGGTCAAAACTGTGAAGTGACCAGGACCGTAGATCTAGGTATCCTTAAGGTTATTTCCTAGCCATAGGATTCATGATGAAGTCAGCCCGACGTTGACCGCTTCGGGAGGATAGGGGTGTTGTAATGCCAAAATCCCTGAAGTTCAAAGTCATGAAGTAATGAGGACATTCGATCCTCATATTCTTTGGGATCCCTCACAATCGTCGATATACAGGGGATGCGTGGTGCTAGATCCTTGAGCCCAGATACTAGGCACTCTGAGGGATTTGAGGTGTGGTGTTTCGATAAGCTCTAAAGCCCAAAGTGACGAGAGTTATTGATTCAAGGATGCTTCGGGACTTTTCCTAACCATTAGATCTAGGTTGTGGTCAGCCCAACGCTGACCAACTCCGGGAGAAAAGAGGATTTTGCATCACAAAACTCCTTAAGGTTGAAATCACAAAGAAATGTGAGTCATGGATCTATGGATATACGTGGTCAGATATTGACCATGATATTTGAGGGATGATAGAATATTGTCAGTCTGGTGTGATGCAGAAAGCCTACATCACTAGGGTGATGTGGACCCCCGATTGATGTGTCATGTGTCAGCTCGATTTGTGCTTTTTGTAGACCCTATATGCCTATTGATATGTGACACATGTCACCCCTAGCCCCTTCTATGTGTCAGCCCTTGGTATGTGCCCCCCTAGCCAAATTGGTTGGTGAAGTGACCGGAACTCCAGGAGTCTAGAGGATTTGGGGTGTAGAATTAGAGAGAGAACAAAGGGTGCGAAGGCTGGAGCCACATGGCAAGATTATGGGACTTCGGGAGTTAGAGACTCTGGGAAGTCTCGTATGTGGACAGTAAAGAGGCATTCAGTGTTGAACTATCGAAGTGTCGAAGCGTGAAGTGTCAAACTCCTCTACATCTGATATGATATATTTGTATCAAGTTCGTCATCTACTTAGGTAATGAATGGACTTTCCCTGTGAGTGGAGAGAACATGGTAATGGATTTCCATGGATGCTACGTGGATCTCAACCGATGAATGCTCGAAGATCCTTCACTGGAGCATGTCTTCCAATATTGAACTCAGATACGAGCATGCTAGTTGCGGTTGGAGAGCCCTTGATAAGGAGAAATATGATAGAGACAAGAAAGGATTATTCAATCTAAGAAGGAAGATGAAAATGTGAATGCCCTATACCTATGAAAGATACTTCGAGGTTGGGTGTGTTACACCTGTATGGGGTGACACATGGGCCACATGCATCGTCAGACGAGGCGTTAACGAGGGAAGTTAAAGCCTCTCTCTGCCACCCTCCCTCCTTGTCTAGTCGTAATGGATCTCATTATTGAAGGCCAAGCCTTAATGCGTCGATCCTTAATGGATTCCTAGGCTCAGCTCCTCGGCCTCAGTACAATCCCTGAGATCAACATCACCCAAGCACTAATGGCTACTAGAGCCATCAATGTTGTTGTCCTCCTGGTATTTTCACTATGTTGGAAATGATATATGGGGTGTTTGAACCTGGATCAAAACATTATTATCTTGTTTCTTCCTCGAGACACAACTGGTTCTTATGGTTTTTTAGCTACCCCAGGTTCCTATACAACCATGCCAAGAGAACGGGGCAAGCCCCATCGAGGGCCAACCTATTACAATATATTTGGATGGCACAATCGCCCATGGAATTCCTCTCGAGCGCATATTCTAGGTGGATACCATGCGAGCTCTTCAGGGAAGAATTGGACTGCACATGCCCCTACATAGATTTGGTCTCACCACAACCAGGGACTTGCCTCTCATGCTCATGTTTCAGTTGAGGTCCCTTCAGGTCTCTTGCGGTTCAATTGGTATGAGCAGGCTCAGCTATAGACTCATCCTCCCAACATCGAGCATGTCCAAGGTGGTTTCCTGGTGGAGGAATAATTTCTGCCCACCTGGGAGGAATTCTTGTCTCTCGTTCCCACGATAGGCCTGGAGTGCCATCCTACTACCTACACCACCAATCCACTACAAGAGTCAATCGCTAAAGGTTGCATAGTAGAAGAAGAGGCCTTACCTCTAGAGGGCCACTCAATATGCAATTCAACTGCCTCCATGGAGGAAGACCTCGTCACGGACTTGGTTGTTGACTTCAATTCCATTGTTGCCACCTTGGAGGAGAGCTAGGCTCAAGAAGACTACCCCTCAGCTCCTAACTTCCACAGTCTCATGGACTCCATAACCTGGTTATGAACCAGGTTCTGATATTTGAACCTGGTTCTGATATTTGAAATGTCGAGGGACTGCTAGCGGGAAAACCCCCCTATGACTACACCAGGGTTCAGAATGTAGGTAGATCAATTAACCGTCTAAAATTAAATTACTTATCTAAAATACCCCAAACATACCAAAACTTATATGAATAAAGCAAGAAAAAGTAGATCAGGTAACTATACCTTGAATCCCATGTCTATTGATGACCTCCTCGTGCTTGGAAGTTGTGTTGACTGTACGCCTCCTCCTAGGGCTGAACTGGATCCAAATATTTGACAAACAAAAAACTACAAGCATGTTATTCCATATACAAGTTAGGGTTAGATGTTAGAATTTCAAAATATAAACCAACAAAAGCATTCAATACACCATGATTTGGGACAGGAAAAGTAATTATTTTATTAATAACTCAATGATTACACCTTTACAATCAAAGTCGATTATCGTTCCATGAACCTACTCTAGTCTCCTCTTCACCAAGATCCAAGTGAACCTTTGTATAAGCTTCTCCTCTCAACCTTCAGATCTCTTCTTGGGAAGTGAATGGGCTAAATGGGGGGAGAAGGGGCTAATGATGGAATTCTGAGGCAATTCTCACAAAAGGGATGCAATATCTTGTGCAAGGAGGGGATGTGAAATCGGGTAGAGTTTCACTGTTCTTATGCTCAGATGTGAAATGAGACCCAAACACATTCTTTTATATAAAAAAAGGATGGTTATTCAGTTGGGTGATGGGCTATAGCATGTGTATTAGTTGGGAAACTACCCAATAGCCCGTAATCTCAACGAATTGCTTATAACTTTTTATTTTTTACAAATTTTGCAAGTATATGTGGGTTGTAATGGCGCAACATGTGTATGTATGTGAGTTGTAGTGGTGCAACAAGCATATGTACGTGGGAAGTATTGGTGCAGGGCGCGTACATCTTCAAAAAATTGGTTTTTAAGAAGACCAACTCAGCAGTGCTTTGGCAAAAAATGAAAGTAAGAGGACCAAAGGTCATGTATGCATGTGTAGGTAAATTTAGGGTTATAACATATGTGTCCTAATGTGTGAGGTTATAAGAGCATATGATGGTCGAAATACATTACAAAATCTTCACCAATGTACGAAGTTGAATGAGCCTGGGACCAGAGTTCAGGAGGTGCCATCTGCAAAAACAACAATTGTCTCTTTGAGGCAGGCATACCCATGCTTGGGATGAAATAAATCATGGTTTCCAATCAAATACACTGCAATTCCATGTCATATAACTATATAAAGTGTATTCGTGAGCAATACACAGTGGATCTACATCTCAAAATCAAAGATATACAAGTATAGTATCCATCTTCAAGAAGCCAATAATGTCTGATGGTTGGAGATGAGGTCCTCATATCTCAAGAAACAACTTCAATATATTCAAAAATCAGGTAGCAGTACAATGTGAGTGTATGACTTCACTACCCATAGGTCTTCAACGGCTCGTCGGGTAAAGACAAGAGGATCACGATGATTAGGCAGACAACTTCATTGATTTTTAATCAGGACTTGATTGGACTTTCGGGGTGGCCAGGTCATGAGGTCAAGAGACAAACTATAAAAATTTCGAATCAGGTTGGGTGAAACTTCCCTTGGACAAAAGCATGAAAGATGATCAGATTCAGGCAACATGACATTCACATAAGTTCACGAAGTAGGAGGCAACGCAAACTCTCAATGTGTTTGGAAGAGTAACCAAATGGAGGAGGACAAAGCTCCATGTAGCAAGAAAAAGTTCCTAAGGTCATATTAGATCCCAATTCTTGATGAACAAACGGAAGGATGTGCTTTGTCTAAGGGTGACTCATTGTGCTGCCAAAAATGAATATATATTTCTCGTCCCCTCTTTTTGGGTTTTTTTATTTTTTTGTCTTTTTCAATTTTTTAAAGCGCTTGAAAAAGAATAAATGAATTCTACATTACAAAGGAGGAACAAGTGTCGCAAGCAAGCATACTAGTTCCAGGCACAAGGAACACACTAATGCTTAGAGAAAGGAGACATGTGCAAGAACAAGACACTCAGGGAAAATTCCTCTATAGGTCAAGGTGTCTGGTCGCAGAGGCAAAGTGCTACAAGGTTTGTATATAATGCATGATTCAAAGGTACAGTTGAGAGCAACGTGGAGCCGACATTAGGCCAAAGACGCAGAGATGCAAATCTGATTAGCAATACACAATGAAACCTCCTTCAATGTATTTTTAACGAGCCCAGAGAAGGTAAGATTGATAGTTTTTTCACATTTACAGAGTCTGAAAAAAAACCTAAAAGAAGACTCCAAGGAGTACCTTTTTCGGGGATAGTCTAGTCAATTTGAAAAAGGGGTAAACTGGCACCGAAAAGACATCTATTCAAAACCATTTAAATGAATGTGAAAAAGACAAGATCACTCGGTAATATTTTCAATTTTAAGGAGTCTGAAAAGAGATTAACTATAGACTCACAACCTTTTTCTAATTTTAGTCCCCTTAACTCAAAAAAGTATAAAATTTATTGAGGGGAACTCACCCGGTGAGACGAATATACCGAGGCATACCTTTTTCCTCTATAATCTACAGGCCGAAAAAAGGGGTAAACTCATGCCAGTAGATGTTTTTTTGGACCAATTTAACGAGTGTGAAGGAACAAGGTCACTCAACGATCTTTTCAATTTTAGGGAGTCTAAAAAGAGCTTAACTATGGACTTTGAGGGGGTTCCTTTTTCGTAAGTAATCTCCAAGGCCTGAAAAAGGTGATAAACCAAAACCAAGGAGAATGTTCCTTTTTCGTAAATTTAGTCTCTCGGGCCCGAAAAAGGGTTAAACTTATACCTGAGAATACTCTTCTAGTGAACCGAGGTTCCTAGAGTATACCTTTATTCGTACAATTGACCATCTGGACTAAAAAAGGGGTAAACTATTATCGAACAGATGTGCCTTCAGATTTGATTTTGGTGAGCGTGAAGGGAAACCAGATCGCTCGACAATCTTTTCATGTTTAGAGAGTCTGAAAAGAGCTTAAAGAAGACTCCAGGGGGTTATGACTCATGCATAATACTGGTTCAAGTAGAGCCCACTACTAGGCTCAAACCAAGAGTCTCTTTGATAGTCAACCTGGAAAGTCTCCCAAAAGGGAGAAAAACACAAACCACGGTGTAAGTCTTCCCGTGATATAGAAACCGTATTCATGGCTTCAAGGATAGCCTCATTTGAAAGCAATTCAAAATCTGAGAAATCATGCAAACGAGGAGGGTTGACAGTCCCAAAGGGTGAAGCAAACTGACCATATTCCATATGATGATGGAGGTTCTGGACAGGACTGGCAGAGTCTATCAGTGAATAATCGCAAGCACGAGGGCATGAGGATCTACAAACGGTGAGATCAGACTCAAAAGGAGACCAAGAGTGGGAAGCAAGGACTCCCACACCCCCATTGGATAAACCAATGAATCAATTGTTGAGACCAAGTCTCGAGAAGGAAAACATGATTAAACAAGTTCCTGCTCGGGAGCAATTGAACATTGAGGATATGATGCCACATAATTTACCTGTGGTGAGGTAGAGTCTACATGAACACTAGGAACATATAAAGGGGAAGCCTGAACTAATGCCAAATTAGGATGGTGATTATCATATGCCAGTTGGTCGATAGTGAAAATGCTTCCATTATAAGGGAAATGCATCACCCAAAAAAGCATAGACACTGCAACATTTATAACATATACATAATCAAGCTCGAGAATCATATTGAAATATAACAAGCCTTGCACAACTATAACATAGACAAGGACATTCTTTCCACCTAATGATATAGGCAACTGAGGAAGAACCCCCAAATATTCACTAGGACATATGTCAAAATCCAACAACTCCTGTGATGCAGACACAAGCTTAGGAGAACCCAAACTTTTCCAAGCCGAGGAGGATAAAATACTTGCGGAGGCTCCTTCATCCACAATACATTGGAAAATGTTATTTGAATTAACTTCAACCCTTATTTAAAAGGGTGAGAAATAAGGAATATTAGGCTCAACAAGGTCATTCCAATCAAAGGAAACCATCCTAGGGCTTGGAGGGGGTGTGCTTGAAGTGAGCAGAATGCCCCCTTGCTCTAAAAGAACTGAACTGGAAAAGTTAAAAACATAGTCGATAGACACATCACACCCTAAGAGAAGAGTGATATCAGTTGAAGATTTCATCGGCATGACCACTTTGGTAGAATCGACACTCTCCAAGAGAAGAGTGGGATCAGCTGAAGATTGCATCGGCATGACCACTTTGGTAGACTCGACACTCTCCAAGAAAAGAGAGGGATCAACCGAAGACTACATCAGTGTGAACACTTCATCAACCAAAGGATGAATAGGTTGCAATACAACATGGTCTACATGCACATCACCCCCCAAAAGAGGAGTGGGAGCAATCAAATATTACATCGACACGACCACTTCATCAACCAAAGGATGAATATACTATGAGTAAACCTCAGAAAACTCATAATCAAAAGATCTTGTAAACAAGGACTACAATTTTCATACTTGTGGAATGTTAGGGAACATATGAGTAATGTTATCTCCCTTGCAAAGCTTACAAGGGAAATTATCCTTACGTCCTATCCATCTAGGTTTCTCAACAGAATCAATTCCCCCAGCATGACTAGTAATGGTTGGTTTCACATCTCCAACATGAATTTCAGAGGTTGGTGATGGGTCAATAACATGACTCACAGAGGCTACAGACCTATTACCAGTATGAATAGCAGTGTCTGAACTTTTTCCCCCAACATGACTTGAAAATTTTGGGTGCTTTCCCTCAAAATGACTCGCATTGGTTGTTGACAACTCTCCAACATGACTAGCAGTGGTTGGTTGTTGAAATCCAATATAAATTGCAGGGACTAGGTTCATTCCCCCAGCATGAATTACAGAGGCTAGGTTCTTGTCTTCAACATGACTTGCAGTGTCACATACCCTCTAACGAAGAAAAAAAAAATTCATCGAATTCTTGAGGATCAAAATCCCCAAAATACCTACGGGGGTCTTAGCATAGGCTAGTTCCTTCCTTGTCCACCTCCATGTGATCGTGGGTTGCAACCACAGGCCGAACAAGTATGGCATTATTTCTCTCTTCATGACTCAACACTACCAGAGCATCGAGTCTTTCGACTCTGCAAACCCCGACACGGCGAGGCGTCAAACCCCGACAGGGCTAGTCAGTGGCAGGTTTCCCCCTTAGGGTCTTGTCCACATGACCCTGTCCCGTGTCTACGCACTTAAGCCATCCAAGTGCTTATCGACTTTTTGTGATTCAGGGAAATGTGATGCATGACTTCCCTTTGACACTTTTTGCTGCTCGCAACCTCAATTCTGTTCCGGTAGTCCTTGGGTAGTCCACTGATGAAGCGTTGCACCTTTGCCTTTTTCTTCTTTTATATAGGGTACATACCTTAACAAATCAAGGAATTTGTTGACATATTCTTCTATAGTGAGTTGTCCCAGTTTGAGTTCATAAAACTCTTTAGTCTTCTCGTCGAAATATTTTTCCAACAAATACTTCTTCCGGAAGTATTTCTCAAATTGTTTCCAGGACAGGTCCTCTTCGCGAACCCCTTTCACATTCTTAAGATCTTCCCACCAAATGGAAACCTTTCCTTTCAAGTTGAAGGTGGCCACTTGAGCCTTCAGATTTTCTAAGAAGTCATGGACTCTGAAATACTTCTTTAGTCCAAGCAGCCAAGCCTCTACTTCCTCTCCCTTCTTTATCTCACCGTCGAAGGAGGGTGGTTTGGCCTTTCTGAATTCTTCGAATTTTTGACCTTTGGAAGGCTTTTGCTTCTTCTATTTCTTTTGGGAATAGGAACTGGTTCTACTGCTAGAAGATCCTTCTGAATCACCAGCTTCCTTCTCAGAGGAATCACTCGGCACTGATCCCTTACCTCTGGGGTGGACCTTTTTTGAGGTGTTCCTCTCAGTGTGGCCATTGATATGACCATGTTTCTGAGTTTTAGGTTCATGTTGCATTTGTCTTTGTAGATCGAATAAACTCTGCAGTAAAACTGTGTTAATTTCTATTTGCTTTTCTTGTTCTTTCATCATCCTTTCATTGTCAACCTTACAACTTTGTAATTCAACCATGAGGCTCCTCACAGTCTTGGCTAGATCTGGAGGGGTCCCTACTGCCCTCCTTTCATCAGACTCTTTGTCTCTATTGTGGGAGCCTTCTCCCACTTCATGGTGAGTCACCATACTATGCGTTGATAATTTTCCGCGGTTGATCTTCTGTTTGTGTGCAAAAGGAAAAACGTTGGTTGTTAGTCAATATTTATATTTATTTATAACCAGTACATAATTTATATTTTCACATGTACACACACACAATAGGGGTTTTTCATTCTTAACTTTGTCTTTTAATTAGGAAGGTTAAGACAGGGGGTGGGGGGGTTACTCTTTTTATGAGTGTTCCGAACGGAGCTTCTGCGCAACTCGTTCATGAGCCCATGCAGGCCGAGTGTTGTAACCATGCTCTGATACCAATTTGTCACATACCCACTAAGGAAAACAAATTTTTTTGTCTAATTCTCGAGGATCAGAATCCCCGAAATACCTGCGGGGGTCTTAACATAGGCTAGTTCCTTCCTTGTCCACCTCCATGTGATCGTGGGTCGTGATCACAAGTCGAAAAAGTATGGTGTTCTTTCTCTCTTAGAGACTCAACAATACCAGAGCATCAAGTCTTTCGACTCTGCAAACCCCGACATCGCGAGGCGCCGAACACCGACAGGGCTAGTGAGTGGAAGGTTTCCCCCTTGGGGTCTTGTCCACATGACCCTGTCCCATGCCTATGCACTTAAGCGAGCCAAGCACTTATCGACTTTTCGTAATTCAAGAAAATGCAATGCATGACTTCCCTTTGAAACTTTTCGCTACTCACAACCTCACCGGTTGAAGCGTCGAGCTCTCATGCTCTTCTTCTCCAAAATCCTGAGACGTGAAAGTCAACAATGGTTGACTTCCTCTTCACACTTATCGCAACTCACAACCTCGCGAGTTGGAGCATTGAGCCTTCGTGCTCCTATCTCAAGAACCTCCAAGACATGAGGAGTCAACTGAGTGTTGACTCCTTTCCGAGTGATGCGTGCCCACCTATCAATCATGTGGGCCCCACTTGATGGATGTGCCACATGTTCTCATGAGTCTCGGCTCTCGGCACTTCGTGACTTCTATGGTCAAAAGTGACCCCTTCCAACCTCCGAACCCCCAAACTCCCGATATACGATATCTCCACTGAGTTATGATCCAATGGTCCTCCCATTCCTGGATCCAACCATTCATATTTTTATCCTCGCCACTTAGCACCTCACAACTTCATGAGTTCGAGCACCCAATTCTTGCACTCTCTTCTTGCAAAACCCCGAGATGCGAGATCTCGAACTCAGACCTTTTTGGGACTGCACCGACCCTAACCGCCTTGCAAATCTACAAGATCCAACGGCTATCAGTTGTTCGCCACTTCTATCTCGAAGTGTCTCCACCATCCATACATCTTCTCCCATGGTTGCTTCTACGACTTAACTCCCTCACAACTCAGTGCAATCCAACGGCCCACAACATTTCAACACTTCTCCACGAAGTCTCTCAGTCGTTCGTTTCTGCTCTCTTCTACGGGCGTCTAGATGTACTTTTTTGATGACCCAAATCTATTTAGCTCCAACTGATCTAATGGAAGTTGTAGCTCCTCCTTGAAGATGTGCTTCGCTTCCTTCTCCTTGGAATATTTCTTAAGTATCAAAGGTCTTGGATTTTGCAGCTAAGGCTCTGTGCACAAAATGGCACTATCCCTCCCAAGCTTCTCTTCTCTGAAACCGTGAAAGATTTCCTAGACCTCTTTGATTCCTATAGGGCCTGTGTACATGACAAGGTGCTTCATGTCCTCCTCAGACGAACGACTGTGATTCTCTTGCGACTTCGCCACCCACAAAGTCGAAAGACTTCCCTCTATGACTCCCGATGTTTGAATCCCTGATATGGGTGATTTCATGACATGTGTCCTCCCTCCAACAGATGGCTCAAGTTCTTTTGCTATTTCGGGAATTTTGATGTCGAGTGCCCGAAATCTCGTCCTCCGGACTCATGAACTCCTGAATGTTGAAATCCCGATACGAACTCCTTCTCGGGACTTTCACTTCCATTGTTCTTCGCGTGAGGTTTAAACCTTGTGCAACTCTCGACATATCCAACATTTGTCGACTGTTTAGACCAAGATCTGATGGCTCATACCTGTCTCTCCATTGCGTCATTCCTAAGCTGCCTGGACAAAAATCCATGGTCCATATTCTTTCATGGACCTTGGGGATCTACGGTCCCGATTTCTTCGCTACTTGTGAAGATAAAGGAAAAAGGGTTAAGGCATTTAATGCCCTTGTTTATTCCTTCAATCTAATGGTCGTGAATGACCATAGATCTCCCAATAGGATCTCATCTGTTGATCGATACTTATTCTTCGAATCCTCAAGGGATTCTACACCTCTGTAGAGTCTTTGCACACAAAGTGCTACCTCTTCTGATATTTTCAAAAAGGGTGTCTCTATGGGGAGATTTATCCAGAGTATCACCTGAGACGGATAACGGTATAGATTTCCCAAGAAATGGCTTGAATTCTAAATTGATTCAATGTGCGTATATACATATAAATCTCTTTATAAACATAAGCCATGCGTGCCCCTTCCATTATAAGCATGCAACCACCATTTCTGAAATTAAAACACTACACAGGTAGTCTTATACTCAAACCATTCATGAAACTGCACAGACTATGAGCATATAAATTCCAAGATGGAAGATGTAAAAAACTTATCAGAAATAACACCAGAAGTGAGTGCAACTGCTGACAGGCGTGCTCGTTCCACCCAACCGTAGGCTCAGCGATTTCGATAGGATTTACCACTAGCCACCCCCGAGCTAAGACCACGATGTTATGAGACTATGTCTCTGTTTTCCAGTGACTGAGAGTGATGGTTACTCTTCCCCTTCTTTGCTATCACTCACTCTATATTTTCCATAGTTTTTCTTCCTTCCCTCGCGTCTACCCCTTTCTCGCTTCTCCTTCATGCCTTTTTCCTCTTGCGAGGTTGCATGTGGTGTGATTTCCCTCGAATTGGTCAGGCCTAACAACTCTACGGATGGGTAGTTCAACCCCCCTCCCAATCCCTCATTACTCATGAGGAGCCATTTACCTACCAATCCTGGCGAGTTAATTAATTCGGGGGCAGCGAGCCGCTCTTGGTTCTCTGGGCCAGTGAAGTCCAAATACGGTATTGGTTTTGGTGGAAGTTAATGCCACCTTTCCAGGTGCCTTCCACCACCTTTCTTCAGCCATCGTGGTCTCTTTTTCAGCATATCCCCTCTCAACAGTCCTGCAATATATATATATATATATATATATATATATATTCATAATATTATTCACATTCATCAACCTTTTTCACAAGGTCCATTCACATCACACATTCACATTTTTTTGAGTTTGCCACAGTTCTTGGCCAGTATAGTTATTTTTACAAACTGGGGGAAACATGGTGTTACACTTCCCTCCCCCTTAAAGGAACATTGTCCTCGATGTTCTTATCTATCAACATGACATGCATGTATAGAATTAAACAAAATCGGATATGCCTGTCTCATTGCATCCTCCATTTCCCACATAGCCTCATCTAAGCAAAAATGTTTCCACTACACCTTGACTTGTTCAATGGTTCGGTTCTGAAGCGAGGTTTCCTTTCTGTCCAGTATGCACTGAGGTTCTGGTAGAAATTCTCCCTCCGGTTCCACCTGAATTACAAACCAATCAATTATATGGTTAGTATCATGTACATATTTCTTCAATAATGAGACATGGAAAACATTATGTGCTTTGATTGTGGGAGGAAGTGCTAGTCTATAGGCTACAGGTCCCACTCTATCTAGAACCTCAAAGGTTCCACAATACCAAGGTGCCAACTTGGAACAAGCTCCCATTTTCAGGGAACTCTTCTTGGGCCTAACTCTGAGATATACATGGTCTCCCGCTTTGAACTCTCTTGGAGTTCTCTTTTGGTTGGAATAACTTTTCTGTCAGTTCTGGGCGACCTTCAGGTTTTGTTTTGTCTGAGTCACCTATTGTTCCATTTATTTCAACATGTTGGGTCTAAAAGAAATCCTATTTATGGGATTACTCTAGTTGAATGGAGTGTTACATGGTCTACCATAGAGGGCTTCGAAGGGACTCATCTTCAAGGATGCTTGGTAGCCGTTGTTGTAGGCAAATTCTACCAGTGGCAAGTAGTCTTCCCACTTCTTGGGTTGATGCATTACATGCATCCTTAACATATCTTCTAGTATTTGATTCACTCCTTCTGTTTGTTGGTTGGTTTGAGGGTGATAGGCGGTGCTAAACAACAACTTGGTCTCTAAACCAGCCATCAGTGATTTCCAAAAGTTGGAAGTAAATTCCGTGTCTCTGTCAGACACGATCTCTTTCGGAATACCATGCAGTCTGAATATCTCTTTCATGAATACCTGGGCGATATCGATTACCTTGCAGGTTGACTTGACGGGGATGAAGTGAGAAGACTTGCTCAATTTATCCACCACCACCATAATGGCGTCATTCTGTTTGGTTGAGGTTGGTAATCCAGTGATGAAATCCATGGAGATGGTTTCTCATTTCCATTCTGGGATTGGTAAAGGTTGCAATAATCCTGCTGGGTGTTGATGTTATGCTTTAACCTATTGGCACTCTATGCATTTGGCTAGGTACTCGGCTATGTCTTTCTTCAACCCAGGCCAATAAAATTGTTTCCTAGTGGCAGTGATCATCTTCTGGTATCCTGGATGACCAATATAGGGTCTTTTATGTAGTTCATCCATAATGAACCTCTTCAAGTCGTCACACACTGGAATATAAAATTTGTTTCTGTAAGTGAGCGGACCTCCTTCGGTCATCTGATAGCCATTCATATTTTACTCTAGCGGGTTCTTTTTTTAGGTACATGGTCACGATCTGGACGAAGGGATCTATTTCTTGTGCATTTCCAATTCTTTCCTTGACATCTGTCTCGTAGGTGCTCACCGCTGCTAGGTGAATTGTTTTCATACTTCTGCTGAGGGCATCGGCCACCCTATTTTCCTTTCCTTTAATGTGTTTGATTTCAAAATCAAAATTGCTAAGGAGGGCCATCCACCTAACTTGTCTAGCATTGAGCTTTGGTTGATCAAACAGGTATCGCAATCCACAGTGATCTGTCATAAGTACAAATTTTCTTCTCAGGAGGTAATGCCTCCACATTTTCAAGGCATGCACTATGGCAGCCAGTTCTAGATCACGGGTCACATAGTTGACTTCATGCTCATTCAATTTTCGGGATTCATAGCAGATCACACTTCCTTTATGCATAAGGACTCCTCCGAGCCCTTCCTTACAGGCATCTATGCATACGAGGAAGTCATCTTCTAGGTTGGCAATTTTCAGCACAGGTGCATGGGTCAGTAGATGTTTCAGGGTTTGAAATATTTCTTCACATTTCTGTGTCCACAGGAATTTTGTCCCCTTCTTCTGGAGGGAAGTGATTGGAAAACCAATCTTGGAGAATCCTTTTATAAATCTCCTATAGTATCTTGCTAATCCCATAAAGGATCTGATATCCGAAACATCCTTTGGGCAAGGCCATTCCATGATAGACCTGATTTTGTCAGGGTCTACTGCTACTCCTTCTTTGGAGAGAACATGGACTAAGTAATGTATTTCTTTCTGGAAGAATTCACATTTGTTGAATTTGGCATAGAGTTGATGTTCTCTTAGCACTTGCAGCACAAGTCTAAGATTCTCTTCATGCTCTTTTCTATTCTTGGAGTAAATTAATATATCATCAATAAAAACAAGCACAAATTTGTCTAAGAACTTGCTGAGTACATTGTTCATCAAGCACATAAAAGTAGCAGGGACATTGGTCAACCCAAATGGCACCACCACAAACTCATAGTGACCATACCTCATTCGGAAAGTAGTTTTATGGATGTCTTCACCCTTGATTCGGACTTGATGGTATCCTGACCTCAAATCAATCTTTGAGAAAATAGATGCACCCCCCAATTGATCGAACAGGTCATCGATCATGGGCAAGGGGTACTTGTTATTTATGGTTACCTTATTGAGTTGCCTATAATCTATACACAGTCTAAGGGTACCATCCTTATTTTTCACGAACAGGACTGGTGCTCCCCATGGAGACATGCTGGGCTGAATATAGCCCTTATCCATCATTTCTTTTAATTGAAAATTGAGTTCAACTAACTCGGGTGTTCTCATCCAGTAGGGTGTCCTAGACACCGGCACCGCTCCCGTTGCAAGTTCTATTGAGAATTCTATGTCCCTTCTCGGAGGTAGACCTGGTACCTCTTTCGAAAACACATCTTTGTATTCTCTCAAGATAGGGTTATCATCAGGGCTTGGTTTGTCACCTTCGATTGTTTTCAACACCTATATTTCATATAGGGTACATCCCTTTCGGCAATACTTTCTCATTTGCAGAGATAATATTTGTCTCATCGAGACAGGTTTTCAGATCCCTTAAAGGGTTATCCTCTTCCCTTCTTTACTTACACATTCTAAGGTTTTATGGTAATAGTCCAATTTGGCTTTATGGGCAGCTAGCCAATCCATACCAATCAATAGATCATATGATCCCAGGGGTAATATGTTAAGCTTTTCTTGGGTGGGGGATTCACCCAACATTAATTGGCAGGCTGGTATGACTTCTGCTATCCTCCTTTTGGTGCCAATGGCTAACTGTAACAACCATGGCTTGGTATGTTTTTGTGGCTGTAGTTTACACTTATCAACAACTTTAGGGGCTATATAACTCAAATTTGAACCAGGGTCAATCAAAATAGACACTAGATGGTTGGAAATCATACCTTCTATTTCCACTACTGAAGCTTGGTGGTCGGCTTGGTTATTATCCAAGGATGCATAAATTTGTGGCACACTCCTAGCCACATCATTGATGGTAGTAGCTTCTTGGATGTTATAAATTCTCCGACTATTCTGTTGTCAGTGTGGACAGTATCTCAATAGATGTTCTTCCCCACAACCGCAGCATTTCAAAGGCTCTCTCTTCGGGTTATCAGTCTTCTCTGATATGGGTCCAAAAGTTTTATTTCTGCTCAAGGAGGGAAAATTCTGCTAGTGCATACTATGGGCTGGGAAGCTCGTTCTTGGGTTCCTCTTATAGTTCTTAAATCTTGGGGATTTAATTCCCCTTTCCTGAAATCTTGAACTATTCCTCTGTTTCCATCCTTCGCGAGGTTCTACTCGATGTCCAAATTGTTCATGACAATAGGTTTCCTTTCAAACAGTTCCTTCTAGGGTCTTTGGCTCATCAAATTTGATTATGTTCCGATAGTCCTTGGATAGTCCACTGATGAAGCATTACACCTTTGCCTTTTCTGCTTTTATATAGGGTACATACCTTAAAAAATCGAGGAATTTGTTGACATATTATTCTATAGTGAGTTGTCCCAGTTTGAGTTCATAAAACTCTTTAGTCTTCTTGTCGAAATATTTTTCCCACAAATACTTCTTCTGGAAGTATTTCTCAAATTGTTTCCAGGACAGGTCCTCTTCACGAACCCCTTTCACATTCTTAAGATCTTCCCACCAAATGGAAACCTTTCCTTTCAAGTTGAAGGTGGCCACTCAGGCCTTCAGATTTTCTGAGAAGTCATGGACTCTGAAATACTTCTTTAGTCCAAGAAACCAGGCCTCTACTTCCTATCCCTTCTTTATCTCACTGTCGAAGTAGGGTGGTTTGGCCTTTCTGAATTCTTCGAATTTTCGACCTTTGTAAGGCTTTTGCTTCTTCTGTTTCTTTCGGGAATAGGAACTGGTTCTGCTACTAGAAGAGCCTTCTGAATCGCCAGCTTCCTTCTCAAAGGAATCACTCAACACTGGTCCCTTACCTCTGGGGTGGACCTTTTTCGAGGTGTTCCTCTCAATGTGGCCATTTATATGATAATGTTTCTGAGTTTCAGGTTCATGCTACATTTGTCTTTGTAGATCGGATAAACTCTGCAGTAAAACTGCGTTAATTTCTGTTTGTTTTTCTTGTTCTTTCATCATCCTTTCATTGTCAGCCTTACAACTTTGTAATTCAACCATGAGGCTCCTCACTGTCTCAGCTAGATCTAGAGGGGTCCCTACTACCCTCCTTTCGTCAGACTCTTCATCTCTATTGTGGGAGCCTTCTCCCACTTCATGGTGAGTCACCATACTATGCGTTGATAATTTCCCATGGTTGATCTTCCACTTGTGTGAAAAAGGAAAAATGTTGGTTGTTAGTCAATATTTATATTTATTTATAACCAGTACATAATTTATATTTTCACATGTACACACACACAATAGGGGTTTTTCATTCTTAACTTCATCTTTTGATTAGGAAGGTTAAGACAAGGGGGTGGGGTTACTCTTTTTAGGAGTGTTCTGAACGGAGCTTCTGCACAACTCATTCATGAGCCCATGCAGGCCGAGTGTTGTAACCATGCTTTGATACCAATTTGTCACATACCCACTAAGGAAAACAAAAATTTTCGTCGAATTCTCGAGGATCAGAATCCCTGAAATACCTACGGGGGTATTAACATAAGCTAGTTCCTTCCTTGTCCACCTCCATGTGATCGTGGGTCGCGACCACAAGCCGAACAAGTATGGCGTTCTTTCACTCTTCGTGACTCAGCACTACCAGAGCGTCGAGTCTTTCGACTCTGGAAACCCCGGCACGACGAGGCGCCGAACCCTGACAGGGCTAGTGAGTGGTAGGTTTCCCCCTTGGGGTCTTGTCCACATGACCCTGTCCTGTGTCTACGTGCTTAAGCCATCCAAGCGCTTATCGACTTTTCGCAATTCAGGGAAATGCGATGCATGACTTCCGTTTTACACTTTTTGCTACTCGCAACCTCGCAGATTGAAGCGTCGAGCTCTCATGCTCTTCTTCTCAAAAATCCTGAGATGCGAAAGTCAACAATGGTTGACTTCCTCTTCACACTTCTCTCAACTCTCAACCTCGTGAGTTGGAGCATTGAGCCTTCGTGCTCCTATCTCGCGAACCTACAATATGCGAGGAGTCAACAGAGTGTTGACTCCTTTCCGGGCGACGCGTGCCCACCTGTCAATCATGTGGGCCCCACTTGATGGATGTGCCACGTGTTCTCACAAGTCTCGGCTCTCGGCACTTCGTGACTTCTACGGTCGAAAGTGACCCCTTCCAACCTTCGAACCCCCGAACTCCCGATATACGATATCTCCACGGAGTTCTGATCCAAAGGTCCTCCCGTTCCTAGATCCAACAGTTCAGATTTTTATCCTCGCCACTTCAAACCTCATGACTTTGTGAGTTGGAGCACCCAACTCTTGCGCTCTCTTCTTGCGAAACCCCAATATGCGATATCCCGAACTCAGACCTCTTCGGGACTGCACCGACCTTAACCGCCTTGTAACTCTACAAGATCCAACGGCTATCGTTTGTTCGCCACTTCTATCTCAAAGTGTCTCCACCATCCATACAGCTTCTCCCATGGCTGCTTCTACGGCTTAACTCCCTCACAAATCAGTTCGATCCAACGGCCCACAACATTTCGACACTTCTCCACGAAGTCTCTCTGTCGTCCATTTTTTCTCTCTTCTGCGTGCGTCTGGACGTACTTTTTCAACGACCCAGATCTATTTCGCACCAGCTGATCTAACAATAGTTGTAGTTCCTCCTTGAACATGTTCTTCTCTTCCTTCTCCTTGGAAGATTTCTTAAGTATCAAAGGTCTCAGAGTTTGCAGCTAAGGCTCTGTGCACAAAATGGCACTATCCCTCCCGAGCTTCTCTTCTCTAAAACCGTGAAAGATTTCCTCGACCTCTGTGATTCCTATAGGGTCTGTGTACATGACAAGGTTCTACCTGTCCTCCTCAGATGGACGGCTGTGATTCTTTCGCAAATTTGCCACCCGCGAAGTCGAAAGACTTCCCTCTATGACTCCCAATATCTGAATCCTCGATATGGGTGATTTCGTGAAATGTGTCCTCCCTCCAACGGATGGCTCGGGTTCTTTCGCTATTTCAGGACTTCTGATGTCGAGTGCCCGGACTCCCGAACTCCCAAATGTTGAAATCCCGATATGAACTCCTTCTCGGGACTTTCACTTCTACGTGAGGTTTAAACCTCATGCAACTCTCGACAGATCCAATGTCTATCAGCTATTTAGACCAAGATCTGATGGCTTAGACCTATCTCTCCATTGTGTCATTCCTAAGCTACCTGGACACGAATCCACGATCCCGATTCTTTCATGGACCTTGGGGATATACGGTCCCTATTTCTTCGCTACTCACGAAGATAAAGGAAAAAGAGCTAAGGAATTTAACGCCCTCATTTATTCCTTCAATCTAACGGTCGTGAATAACCGTAGATCTCTCGACAGGATCTCATCCATTGACTGATACTTATTCTTCAAATCCTCAAGGGATTTTGCGCCTCTGCAAAGTCTTTGCACACAAAGTGATACCTCTTCTAAACTTTTCAAAAAGGGTGTCTCTATGGGGAGATTTATCTAGGGTATCACCTGAGATGGATAAGGGTATAGATTTCTCAAGAAACGGCTTGAATTCTGAATTGATTCAATGTGAATATATACATATTAATCTATTTATAAACATAAGCCATACGTGTCCCTTCCATTATAAGAATGCAACCACCATTTCTGAAATCAAAACACTACACAGGTAGTCTTATACTCAAACCATTCATGAAACTATACAGACTATATGCATATATGTCAGCATATAAATTCTGAGATGCAAGATGTAAAACACTTATCATAAATAACACCATAAGTGAGTGCAACTGTTGAGAGGGCTGCTCGTTTCCACCCAACCGTAGGCTCAACGATTTCAATAGGATTTACCACTAGCCACCCCCGAGCTGAGACCATGATGCTGCGAAACTATGTCTCTATTTTCCAGTGAACGAGAATGAGGGTTACTCTCCCCCTTCTCTGCTATCACTCACTTTGTATTTTCCAGAGTTTTTCTTCCTTCCCTCGCATCTTCCCCCTTCTCGCTTCTCCCTCACACCTTTTTCCTCTTGCGAGGTTGCGTGTGGCGCGATTTCCCTCGCACTGGTCAAGCCTGACGGCTCTATGGATGGGTGTTTCACCCCCCCCCCCATCCCTCATTACTCAAGAGGAGCCATTTACCTACCAATCCTGGTGAGTCAATTAATTCGGGGCCAACGAGCCGCTCTTGGTTCTCTGGGCCAATGAAGTCCAAATACGGTATTGGTTTTGGTGGGATTTAACGCCACCTTTCCAGGTGCCTTCCACCACCTTTCTTCAACCATCGTGGTCTCTTTTTCAACATATCCCCTCTCAGCAGTCCTGCAATATATATATATATATATATATATATATATATATATATATATTCATAATATTATTCACATTCAACGACCATTTTCACAAGGTCCATTCACATCACACATTCACATTTTTTTGAGTTTGCCACAGTTCTTGGCTAGTATAGTTATTTTTACAAACTAGGGGAAACAGGGTGTTACATGCAGAGGTTGACGACCTATCACTAACATGACTCACAGAGGTTGGTGATTTATTCTTCCTATTCTTCCTCTTTCTATTTGGTTTAGACTTTCGATTACTAGTATCTATACTCTCACCATAGAAGGTAGAAGGAGGAGGAGAAGACTTTGTTGATGAAGGATCATCAACATGATGTCCATGAATTAAAGTGATTAACTCAGAAGCATCAAGAGAATTCGTGACATTTACAATGGTACCCAACCAAACCGGTAATCCCACATTCAATCCAGGAATGTACAAAGTGGCCATCAAAGGGACACCAACATTTCTGAAGAAAGGAAAAGAAAAAGAATCCCCTTGGGAAGGGGTTCCTTGGTTAGTATCGTCGGGAACTTTAGCCATGAATATCTGTTGACGGGCGAAATTGATCGTCTGTCAACTGGGAGAGTGGATCTGGTCCAGGGTTGTTTAATAACCCAAGTCGTTTGGGATAACCCACCCTGACGGGTTTAGCGGCTCCATTATCCGATCTAAGTCCTAAGAAAACAAAAAAAAAACTACTCTAAAATAACTAATCTAACTAAAAACAACTATTAAAACAAACTAAACAAATCTAACTATTCTAATCTACTATCTAATACTATGCTAACTCTAAGAAATTAAATATCTAACTACTAACAGAAATAAATCTTATTCACAAATGTACAATATTTACAATTTACAGATTTGAATGGAAACCTGAAAAACTCATTTATATTCTGTCCTAAGACAGGGAGAACTATTGTTTTTTTATTTTTATGATTTTATGAAAAGAAATAAAATAAAAACTAACTAAACTAAACAACTAATATACTAACTCTAACTACAAATCTAAACTACACATACATCTAACTAAACTACTTAAATTATACTAACAAATTAACTATCAAATAAATAACAAATTGACCTAGAGAAATGCTCCAAGTTTGTCCTGAATGTAATGACTATCTTAGCTGATCGGAGGGAGGAAACCCACACCGGATTCTCCAAGAGCTTCTCGTAAACTAGAAGTTGTAGTGCTCTTTAAAGATTACAGGACAAACAAGACATAAAAATTACAGCAATCTTATGATTTATAAATCTTCATAGTTAGATAAATCTGTATGCAAAAATCTACACAAAATGATTTCATTAACAAAGAAGAGAAATCTATGATTCATTAACTGAAACAAAGCAATTGAT
This sequence comes from Picea engelmannii, assembly GCA_009831015.1. Taxonomy (NCBI): domain Eukaryota; kingdom Viridiplantae; phylum Streptophyta; class Pinopsida; order Pinales; family Pinaceae; genus Picea; species Picea engelmannii. The sequence goes on along the minus strand of ML839386.1, from coordinate 24,017 downwards.
GTACTTTTAAAATGATGAAAGAAATCAGATATGGATAACACATTAATCAAATCATATCATCCTGCAATAGATCATGATAGCCAAAGTAGTTTATAATCAACTGCAAACTGATATGCATAAACTTGAAACAAAAGTTTGATACATTGAAAGTGAAAGTTGTTACAAGACATCAACTCTCGTCTCAGTTTGTATTAGAAATCCATAGCTTGGTTCTCCCACAAGTGAGGATGATATTATTACAAAAAATAAGAAGTATTTAAAGACTTCCCACGGGGTAAAACATCCCTGTGGAAGTTATCAAAACTGTTTACACAAATCTGAGAAAATATCCCAAGTTTCTATCTCTAACTCAAACTAACAACTTAAAAATAAAACTATATCACACAAATATCTCCCAAACTGCCACAGCATGTCCAATGCAATTCAAATGTACCTGAAAGAGGTAAAAAATGGACAAGTTAAGAGGATATTGTAGTGATAAAATTGATAAAAATCTAATTCTAAAGACTAGCTACAGAATCTTGCGATTATGTAGCTGGTCTAAATCAAACACAGAATCATATTAAAAATCAATTCAAATCTCAGAAAATACATTCAAACTATCAAAAGATATTTGATTGCTAAAAGCCTCATTCAAATCGACACTTGTATGCAAATTGAACAAACTAAATCAAATGATAACAAAGAAAGCTACACTCTTTTTTTAATTCGTTATGACAAATTCGGGTAAACAGCATCGTATTGGATAACCGACAGCAATGAAATCGATTCATGGACCAATTGAAATCAACACAATAGGTTGTTTCATCTATCCACAAGATCACTCTGAATCCAAACCAAATCAACAAGATCGTTTAAATTGATCACACTATATTAAACCTAACAAACGATCATGCTATGAGAAAATCAAATCAAAACTGGTATGTGAATTATCACAAATGAAATCATAATGAAATTAATCAGTTGATAACAGGGTATGTGGGACTCATCCAATCGTTTGTTATTGCCAATTGGGGACAGACAAAATCGATTGACTTTCAACGAAATCATTACTTGAATTCATTTCAAAATGAACTATTAACCGAATTTTCTCATACGAATTCAATAGAGATAACATATGTCGATCTGAGTTTAACAAACTCGTTTTGAAAATTAAAATCAACAAAGCAGCATCAAGTCTATTTTCGATACGAATCCAACTCATAAAAAACAATCGTGCTAATTCAAGATATGCAACAATCCAATCAAAACAAGAGCGAATCGAACAATATGAGTTTGACATAGTCGTTATGAATCAACACAGTTCCATGATTTCGGCGAAGAGATCTTTTGCACAGGTCAGATATAATCCAAATCTAAACGAAAATGTTGACAAAATAGAGTCGTTTTTCCAATTTAATAGACTACATCGTATTTATCAAGCCAATTCAATCCTATGAAATCGTTCCCAAATCAAACCATAAAAACTAAATCAGAGCTGATATGATCCAACCACAACAAACTCATACCAAATCAAAACATAGTCATGCTCTAATTTTAGCATAAAAATCTCCTATACAGGTCAGATGCAAACCAAATCCAAGCTAAAGCAAACTTCATTGATCATACTAATGCAAACTAACAGAAATTTTCTAAAACGAATTACACCAAGTCAAAACCAATCGATCACTTCTACTAAGTTGGGCACGACAAAATCGCATACCAAAATCATAACCATATTCGACTTTATAACCGTTTTGATAATCAAACCATGACCAAATTATTTCGAATACTAAATTGACTTATCAAAACTCAAAAACCAACTCATTATATTAATCCAAGCAATTGATAAAACAAAATTGATATCGAAATTCATACCTGGATAATCAACAGAGAACTTGGTCATAACAGTTTGGAATTGACGAAGGCTGTAGCCGATTCGACATTCCTAAATACAATGGAACCAATGGTTTTCTGCTTCTTGTCATTAGCTTGAAGCTTGTCCCTTTCACTAGTCAACACTGTGACTTCATTTTCCAAAGATTTGATTTTGGACTATAATAAGGGAATGTCGGTATAGTAGCGTTCCAACCACACATTACATTGGTCGCACGACAACTGTCCGGGCTTCGAAATTGTAGGTGAGGGTTTTTTTAAAACACCAAGGGTTTCATTAGGTAGCTTGATCCCAGGGTAGCTAGGATTGTTCTTTAGACAAGGGGGTAAATTAGAAACAAAGTCATAGGGTGGCTCGGAGCACAAACCACGGGAATAAGGGTACTCACTAGCCAGGAAGCGCTCGATATCAGAGTCATAATCTTCACTGAGGACTATGAGGCTTCTGCTCAGTATTTGTCTTAGGTTTATTCCGGGCCAGTCTCGATATGAGTCGAGCATTCTTTTTACCTTTTCCAACGACAGTAGGGTTACCCTTAACCTTCTTTCTCACAGGCTTTTTTACAACCTCAACCTTGTCTGTTATAATGTCGGGTAGGTCAATATCAGGGTTGACCGAGGGTTTGGGAGAGGGTAGAAGGGCATGAAAAGGCACAGGTGGCCCGACCTTAGTCTCACTAACCACAGACTTATCAACTTGGACAGACTCTAAATCAACAAAACCATTCCGAGAGAGAAAATCTTTCCAACTATCGTCGTGGAGGTTTAAATGATGAACGACGATAAGTCTGATCAGGCCATGGTGAAACAAGCTACTATCGGCCTTCTCTCGTTTAAACCTCTTAGCCATTTTATAAAGACTACGCTGGAAATAAAATGGCATATTCAATGGATAACCCATAAAATTCATTAACAGTCGAAGGTGATAAAGAAAAACCAGTCCATACCGACCTTCACAGGTCACGAATTGTTTAACCACTATCAAAAGATCATGCCACCTTGGTTTAAGCGTGGAAATAGGCATACCTCTGTCACAGGATGTGACCTTCCATGAGATGAACAATAAAGGCCATGGCACCTCCTCAACTTTAGAGTTTTTAAACCATCGCTGGCCTGTGGCTGCTAATCCTGTGGCAAAGCTGATGAACTCTTCACTGATTTCAAGTTGAATGTCACATATTTTGGCCCTACACCCATCAAAATTCAGGGCAAACTGTTGTGCAACAAACAGATTAAAACCCTCAAACCTTTGTACAAACGTGAGCCAACCATTATCTTGTAAATCTTTCCGGGTGTTATCGAACAGTAGCAGGGCTTGACTACTGTTCGGCTCAATTCGAACCACCGGTGCCATGGAGAAGAGCACTCAGTGAGTGATGTGAATGAGCCAGGGTTTGAACGTAGCATACAAAGGAGCAGAACGCTCACAGGCTTACCCGATGCTAGTAGAGGTGAAACAGGGATAAGGGTAAGCATTAATGACATCATGCAAAGGTGGTGGAGCTATTTATGTCCATGCAAAATAGCCATTACCATGGTACAACCGTCGGTGCTTTCAACTATTCAAATCACAACACATATGTGTTACAACTATGCCACTTCAATCAATCAATCGAAACCTTTGGTAAGTGGATAAACCATTTGCGCGATCAAAAGTTATACCATAGTTTTTTTTTAAAATCAAACATATGAATCGAAACCAATACCAAGTGTTGTATGAAACGATTCACACCAAGGGTTTAACCAATGTGCCAATGCATTTTTATACCAATGTGCCAAGTAAATTGATCAAATAACATGTAAATCCAATCACCAATGTATCACAAACTCAATCACTCATGAAACGAAATAAAAGAATGTCAAATGAGTGCAGATCAAAAGGGTTTTTCCAACTGCATAATGATAAGTAAAATGTAAACGCAACGGGCATATTGACAAGAATGATAACGACAATTCAGTGAAGATTTTAATGCGACTTCGAAAACCAAGTTTTCACGCTTGCAGTCATGAAAACAAGAACGAAGGTAAGTGTGTAAATAGCGCAAAAATAAAAGTGTCGTTTATTTGAGAATTGCGACGAAAAAATTAAGTTTTGCAAAACACTAGTGTAGGCAGCTTATAAGGACAGTAGAAAAATGTGAATTGGCTGCCAACAATGGCGACACACTGGTAGAAGCAGTTATCTCTGCCAAAAGAACAAATTTAGATTAGGACAGCAAAGATAATTCCAACTCAAAAACAACAACCAGAAAATCGTATAAACATCACCATTAACCAACTATTCCAGCAGTGTTTTAAAAGATGAAAATTGATAACAGTCTTAAGACCAGCGAGTCACAATATTAAAGATAAAATCTCCAATACTGTTGACAGAGACACTACTGCCAGCAGGCGTCCATAGACTCGACAGGGTTTCCATTTAACCCACTCTGACATCTGTATCCTGCCAAAAAGTTCTAGATCAGAATAAAGGACATTAAGAGGTTTCTTATTTGCAAACTTTCATATACCCAACATTTTTTCGCTGCCAGCGGGCCTGTTCAGTACCCCGACGAAGTTGTCTTGGCATCATGCATGCATTTACCCGCTGCCAGCAGAACTGTTCAACATCCCGGTGGGTTTACAAGCACTTCCCACGGCTCTATTAATGATTTATTTTGTTTTTTTTCCAAAGATATATAGTTGAGTGGGGTGACGCTGAAAATTATGATATTTTAACACATTTTTTCAGACCTCATCAGAATTTTTTAGAACTGTCCTTTACAAAGATCCAGAAATGTTTCATTTACAGAACCAACTTCCTAAGGTAGGGAGACATCTTCTGAGTCATTCCTTTAAGGAATAGGGACAACGTAAAAAGATAATAGATGATCACGACAAGATTTACTCAGAGATCGAAATCAGTCAACTTCTTTCAAACAACAGACTTTTTGCCAACACAGAAATAAATTTCAGAAATATACAATTGATGTTTATACAAATTTCTTAGCAGTTATTTCAGGGAAGGAATTTTCTATTTTCTTTGTCTTAATAGCTCAGTATACAGTTATGCGTATTTCTAAAAGCACAAATTGATAAACTCAAAGGGGAAATCAAAAACAAAAAGCAAACGAAAAAACAAACAAAAGCAAAATATGTACATAATATACAAGGGTTGTTGTCAAGCAAAGTATCTTTTCAGGGCTTGGCCATTCACCAGATAGGTGTCAAGCTGCCCCTCAAGATTCTGCAATCGGAAAGAACTGGGACCCAACTTTTTAGCAATTAAAAACGGTCCAAGCCATAAGTTTTGAAATTTCATGTGCTCTCCCTTTCCCTCATGTGGTTTATCCCATTTCAAGATGAGGTCACCTACTTTGAAATTCCTATCAGAAGCAGAGTTAGAATCGAACCATCTTTTAACCAATAGTTGATGTTGATCTAACTTATGTTTAGCTTGGGCTCTTACCTCTTCTAGCTTCATCAAAGCATTAATTCGGTTTTCCAAAGGGGGACAATTTTCTTCTTGGATTTTCTGCGATAACTGAAGTGAAGGAAGAAGAATGTGAGGTGGTAGAATTACTTCTCTGCCATAAACGAGAAAAAATGGGAAGTTACCTACAACAGCTTTTGGTGTTACCCTATCAACCCACAGCGCGTTTAACAGTGCATTGTGCCAATTTTTATGATTTTCAACCACCATTCTCTTGATGATTTTAATCAAGTTCTTATTTATTGATTCTGCCAATCTGTTGCCCTGGGGGTAATAGCTAGCATAATACTTCAATTTAATTCCTTTTTCCAAAGAGAACTCGCTCATCTCAAGAGAGGAAAAGTAAGAAGCGTTATCGAATACTAAACAGTCAGGGATACCAAAACGAGTGATAATATTCAAATTTATAAAGGAAATTACATGACTGGTGTTGACAGTTCTTAACGTGGCAGCTTCAGACCATCGGGTAAAGTAATCTGTGGCTATCACAATAAACTTGTGTTGTTATGAGGACGGGGGATTGATTGGACCTATGATATCAAGGCCCCACTGCTGAAAATGAGAGTCTACTGAAACGGGCTGCAAAGGAAAGGCTGGTTTTTGTAACTGCCCTGATGCTTTCTGACAAATGGTACATTTACAACACAAGGCATGGGAGTCTCTAAAAAGCGTGGGCCAATAATAACCAGCTCTTAAAACCTTATGAGAAGTGGTGTCACCACCAAAATGACCACCAGCTTCTCCTGCATGCAACTCTAGCAAGATTTTTTCTGCTTCGTCTTTTTCAAGACAGCGCATCAGTACGTCGTCAAAACTTTGACGAAATAGGACACCATTAACCAAATGAAAGGAGGCAGACTTTAATCTCAATGCTCTTCTTTTTGTGGGATCCAGGTGACGGGGGGATGACCCATGTTCAAGACAGAATCTTATATCGTCATACCAAGAATTGACAGAGTTTTGTGTGCAACAGATTAGAATTTGATCGTGTTGTCCTAGGTTTGACGTATTGCTTTCTTCTTGTTGTCCTGCTGCTAAATCAGCAACTAACTTGCATAACCCTTGGCCTCTCACTATCTGAGCCGGGGTGATTTCTAAGTCGTACTCCTGCAAGGAGGTGACCCAGTTAGCCCTCTTTTCACCTAGTTCCTTCTGCACTAACAGATTCCTAACGGTTGGGTAGGGGACAATGACTTTCGTCCTTGACTTCAAAAGATAGGACCAGAAGTGCTTGACTTCTTTGAAAACATCATAGGCTTGTTGATCTATCGCTGGGTAACTAAGTTCATCTCCTTTGAAAGAAGAGCTCATAAAGGCAATGGGTACTTCATTGTTGTCGACATTCTTTTAGGTTAAGACAACGACATAGGAACGGTCAGAAGCAAAAGTGTAGAGTGTAAAGTCTTGAGAAAATTCGGGGCTCATGAGAGACGGAGCGTCTATTATGGCCTTCTTTATTGCATTAAAAGCTTGATTCTCTAGGGGTCCCCAGTGATATTGGGTGTCTTTCTTAATTAGGTTCTGCAAAGGTCTAACCATCTCGGAGAAACTGGGGACAAATCTGCTCACAAAGTTAATCTGGCCTAATAAAGACTGCATAGATTTTTTGGATGTAGGAGGGGGAAGTTTCGCAAAGACTTGAGTCCTTTCGGGGTCGATAATCATCCCTTCGCTTGACACAATAAATCCCAAGAGTTTACCCTGCTCTACTGCAAAGATGGATTTTTTAGGCTTCAAGGAGATGTCGTATTTACGACATCGTTGTAGAACAGCTTGTAAGTGGGCTAGATGATCATTTATTTTTTTAGAAAATACAGTCACATCATCTAAGTAAACTACGATGGACTGATTGATTAAGCCACGCAAAGAAATGTCCGTTGCTCTATGGAAAGTGGCACCAGCATTAATCAATCCAAAGGGCATTTTACGATAAGCATAAGTGCCCCACGGAGTACGGAAGGTAGTTTTAAGTTGGTCTGGTGGAGACATCAGGACTTGGTTGTACCCCAAAAAACCATCCAATAAGGATAGCCTCTCAGAACCAGATACCTGTTGAAGGATCTGTTCCATGGGTGGGACAGGATAGTTGTCTTTATTAGACACTCTATTAAGGTTTGCAATTAAAGGTACTATTTGTCACTCCATCCCTAATTGCAAGATATGAAGAGCTCATAATTCCATGGTTGGAGGGGGCGTCACCAAATATGGTGCTACTATAATAATGACTAAAGTTTAAACATTGGTTAGCATAAACCTTATAATAATTGCAAGTAATGAAGAACTCGTAATTTCATGGTTGGAGGGGCATCACTAAATATGGTGTTATTATAATAACTAGTAAAGTTTAAATAATAATAATAATAACAATTTATGTTTAAGGTCACACTCAAGCTACATCAAATTGGTGTATGAGGTCCCCTTGTTTGTGGGACAAGGGACCCCCCTCCATCTAGCAATTTGACTGGTAAAGTCTATGGAAGTATACATACCCTACCCCCTTCTGGATTTGAACTTGTGACCTCTTAAGAGGAAACACATGATATCCCACCCATGTTAGTGATAACTCGAGGCCTTCACATTCAAGACATGGAGTATCAGGAGGCAAATGAGCAGACGAAGCCTCATATCTTACCACACGTCACCATTTGATCAATGGCAACAACGTCCACCACACCAACTTGGTTCACATAGAACAACGAGTCTTGCTTCATGAGGTAACAAGTCCAATGTTGTGGGAAGTGTCATTTTAATAATTGAATCATTTGAGAATGCTGCAGATGGTGATTTCTTGATTTTGAAAACATTTGCTTGGAAATTATGGCATTTTTCTCATTTCACCTTGGTGGTTGACATGTTGTCCTAGTAAGTGGGTCACACTTTGGAAAAGGGTTGCTACTAGGGGGTATCCTTGAAGGGTCATTGTACCATTTATGTCCATATTTTCCACTTTCCAAACTTCTTCCCCTTCGTTTCCTCCCCTTTTCGGTTTTGGGGCTTTATTGACCCAAGAAGGGCCTATACCTCATTTAATGGGAAAAAGGGGCCAAAGACCTAGAGGCTTGTAGATGGAAAAATATAAAAATCAAATGTTAATCCTCCAGATCCTTGCTCTAGTGGTCTGGAGAGCAATGAAACGCTTCTTCACAAAATTCAAGGACCTGTAAAATAAAACACATAACTAATAAATGTCCTGCTTGTTGAGAGGATGCATTGTGGTGTCTTATACTTTCCTTGCACATGACACTCAATGTGTTCTAGCCTCAAGTGGCATTGTGGTACTCTTTACTTTCCCTTGCATATAGTACACAATCTTCATACCTTAATCAATTAACCACAAATAAAAGGGCTTGTAAAAAGGTTGCATTGAAAACAAGGATGCAACACRCCCTCTACAAAGGCACCCATAAATGAGACAATAAGAGCCCTTGTATGTCATGAAACCTCATGCCCAAAAGTTACAACCCCCAACCACCTCATACTATTTTACATGACTTAGAGAGGGTCCTATTGGGAAACACTCCTTGACTTGGGAAATGATCTACCCAATAAATCACCATGACAACCCTCCCATACTTAAATTTGGCAAGTTGTATAAGGCCTTTGAGAATTTGTTTATTTTGAAAATGGAGGATTTGATGCGTATGTTTAGGTGGTTATTTTGTTAAATATGGCTTACTTGGCATGATATTGTGACTTATGGACCCTTGGAGGGCATACTTGTTTGTCTTTGTAGGGCCTCGCTAGGTGAAAATTTTTCTGTGGAGGCGCAAGGTTACTTGGACCTTCATAGGGGCATGAAGCTCACAAGTTGGATGATGTGCCCCCTCTCATTGGACACATGAGAGGATGAACATTGTCTTTGGAGGCACTTGGAGACCAAAAGATGATCATATTTCGGCCCCTTGCACCCCAACATTGGCCTTTATAAGCCTAAGGTGTCAGCTTCTAGGMCCTAGATGTCACATGGGCTTARGGTTTTTTATGGGGGTTTCATGGTTTGATGGTGACGTGGCATGGTTTGATGGASATAGATGGATTTATTSTGACTTTAACACATGGTKAGGTGACACATGRCCTTTGGAGGCCCAACAATCTTCATCCTAAGGCTCAACGTCTCTCTTGGAGGCCTAACGTCACCCTTTAGGGCATGACGTCACCCATAAAAAGGGAATTACTTTATGTACTTTATATTTTTAATTTGTAAAAGGAAAAAAAGAGGAGGTTGGTCTTTTATATTTTGTTGTTGACATTTTAAAAGTGGACAAATTGATTTTAGGTGAGCTTATATAAATAAAGCTCACCTCATTTCATTTTTACATTATAACTTTGAGTGTTACATACTCTCTTGGCTGAAATCTTTGCCCTACTTGGGAAAATTTATCTATCTCTCTTTGGTGCACTTGTGGAAGATTATAGTTGTCTATTAGTGGATGAAAGCTGGTGATTTCTCTTGGTTCTTCTTCCTTTGCAATTATGGTGGAACATTATTGATAAACAAGGGTTTTTCATGTTATCTCTTGAAATTGGTAAGGAATTTATGCATGTTGTCACTTGTTTCTTCTTGTTTCAAGGTTAATTTTGTCTAGTATTTGGAGAAGTGCAAGGGAATACACCCTCCATCAAGATCTATCATTGTTGTCATTGAAAGGGCCATTTTGCAAAGCTTTCTACAAAGAGTAAAAGGGCTTACACCCTCATAGATTTACCTTGCTCGGTTAGTTTGGTCTAGGGAGTAAAAGGGATTACACCCTTAGAGAAGTAACAAACCTATCCCATACACCAGGTACTCCATAACCCAATTGATAAGGCACTAATCTACTTGCATTGGAGATTGTATATTCACGCATTGGTAAACGTGATTTTTTGAGATATTGCAATCATTCAAGTTGAAATTGATTCTTCATGTTATAAGCTTTCTTGTGCCCTAAGGGATTTTTCTTTGGCCAAGTGATTCTCATTGCTATTATAAATTTATGCTACATCCATTAGGGCAACAACAAAACTCATCTTCTTTCACTCTTTACTCACTACTCTACCATTGAAATTCACTTGTAAACCATGATTATTGTTGTACTAGTTGTTGGCTATCTTTGGACAGTTTACTTGTTGATTTTGGTGGATAGAAGTTGTTCTTTTGGAAATTGTTTGTTATATCCAAAATGTTGTTACAATACTTTTTGATAACACTTAAACAACAACCTTCCCTTACCATCGAAGTCTTGGTTTAATCATTGGAAATTTAACCACTTATTGCTAGCTTAATTTCCAACATCATATAATTGAATTTTGATGGTTATTATTGGAGCCCTTATACTTCCTTATTGTTAATATATATACTTCCATACTTTGAAATTTGGGACAAAAAAGATTCTTGTTGGATTCCCCTTGATTAAAAGCTAGGTTTATCATCATTTGTCTTGTTTCGGGAAAGACTAACATTGTTTTGCAGGTACACAATACTTGGCAACTACCTACCATCTACAAGATTCATTCTCAAGCCTTAGTCATTCTCCAATATTGACCTAGAGGGGTGTTCATTGATCATCCTCCCACTTTCTATCTCAATCCCCCTAGGGTCACCAATATTCCCCCCTTGTGGCAATTTTATCATCATTAAAACGAGGGGAGTGTTTATCTAAGGTGACAGTGGGTAGATACTCCTGTAGTTGTCACACATCCATGGTTTGGGTTGGGATTTTTCAAACTACAGATTGTGTGAAAACATTTTGGTGTCATTTCCAGGGAGGATTTTGAATCCTCTTTAGATCCCTAACAACACTTTGGTGAGATTTAATCCCAAATCCTTTACTCATAGGTTGTCTAGTGACTCCATTTGAGGAAATTTCCCTTTTCAACTTTGATGAACTTCATATAAGTTTATCTGGTGACTCATTGAGGGAAGATACCCTCTCCATTTTCGATGATCCTTGAGCTCAATTGGAAACTCCATTTGCAATAAGGTACAAGGACTTCACTTGTGATTGAGTTTATTTACACAGAATGAAGGATGGTATTTTGGGTATCGCGGGGAATGTATCCTACCCTTGATCTCGAGGATGTTCCAGGTGTTATCACTCCAAGAAACTCCTTAGGGTTGTAGGCTAAGGATGCTTGGTAACTTAAGAAATCACTAATAATCAAGTGTTTGGAACAATGGGATAACTGAGAAGGCTTAGCAAAAAGACAACATTTCATGCCTCTAAATAAACCAGTGCTTCGAGAAACTAGATATCAGTTACAGTAAATAATCAAAGTATGAAGAAAAACATTCAAGATAACCGAGTACAGATCTGTAGGGTTATACAAGAATATAAAGAAGATCTAATTCATATCCATGAGCTATATTAGAAGATGACAGTTCTGAACAACTGAACTGAATATAATTAAATATAGAGTAATGGAAAATGTGGACAGACTGATATATAATGACCAAAGAAAACTGTGATTCTTATTAACAAAACAGAGTCAAAGTACATAGCCAAAGTGTATCTAGGATTGAACCCTATGTTTGTCTTAAGTCTGTAGATTTATAGCTTTACATCATAGTTCTCAGATCCTAAAACAATGGATCTGATATTCTAAAAATAGAAAGTAAACTATATTTACAATAAACTAGGAAGAGATCCTCAAGATGAGGTCAATCCATATCTAAGAGTAGTAGATTGTTGATGAAGTGCAGTTTTAGCCTCCCAAGGTTGTTTGATTTGGTCCTCCAAAGATAAAATTCGAATTTGGTGAAGTGTGCAAAAACCCTAATATTCTGCCTTTGAAAAACATGCCAAATGTAGTTGAAAAACCTCTTTTTGACCTTATCCCTCAAAACTAGCCTTTGAATTAGACTTGATAATTCAACACTTGTCCATTTGAAGTGGTTTCAAACCATTCAAACTCAAAAAATCCTGATCTGGGCAAAAATTCGGTTATTCTGGCCATGATAGGCTTTCACCAGCTAATTTACCCGAAAATCCGCTCCTTAGCTGGTGAAAGGCGAAGCTTTCACCAGCTAACTAGAAAAATTCAGGACGAGTTAGCTGGTGAAAGCGCAGATTTTTTAAAAATCAAATTTCTCAGTCATGGAGAGTCCTTTTTACATGCTTGAATAGTCGATCGACATCTACAAATCCTAAGATTTCCAATGGTGCTTTCAAATCTTCATTTGGATCTTAGGAAGCTAGTCAAATGTTCCCTACAAGATTAGGAATCATTCTTTCAAAAATGCCAGTGCATTTTTTATCGCTAACATCTAGCTCCAACTAGGATGGAGACCTCCCTGTGAGGTCTCCAAGAACCTGGTAGACCCTGTGCCTTTAGTATTGGGCATGGAGTCATTCAGCCTTTACAATTTATCATCTGGCCATTTTCCAAAGTTTGTTGTTGTCTTTCCCAATCTTCTTTATCTGTAGCATGTATGTTTCAAACTTACCTGGAAATGTTGTTTGCACATTGACATGGCGTCTGTTGTGGCAATATCTTCATTAAGAAGAACAGTGTTGAACATAGGCAGGATGGTGAGATATGTAAGCATGGTTTTGAAATTCCAGGATAATTTCAACTTTGAAATGAGAGTATTTCAGGCAGCTTGAGGTCTTTGACTTTTCATTTTCCAGCAGCTTCATATACAACGTATTTGTCTTGAGATGCCCCGGTGTGTTGAATCAAACACTTTACCCTGCTCAGTTTCTTCAAAGAGCATCATTGCACCTTGTGAACCAATGTCCATCTCTGTTTCGATCTCCATATCAATGCAAGTTGTTTAGTCATGTCATTGCCCTAAAAGGACTCTGGAAGAAGATTTTCAGAAGATAACTGATCCATATTGAATTAGAAAACTGAGCCAACCACCTAGGTCCTCTAAAATAAAATGTACCAAAACCCAATATATATTGCCACAAATCTGGATATTGGCTGCCTAGCCATGATGAATAGAGATATTCTTCCTCCTATAAGTCCATGACTCAAAACTTTGTTAATGAATGATTAAGGGTTATAGCTTTAGCTTTGCCAATTGAGAAGTAATCACATGGATCGGCTTTGAAGGAGAAAACATGTGATCTTTCTTTGAAGAGAGACAATTAAAACCTTTCACAAGAGGAACATTGGTCTCATGTATTGAGTTGGGGAAAGCTTACAAGTGTATGACCATCTCCTACTAGAGTTTCCATTAGAAATATTGAAGCAACTTCACCAATATTTGAGGATATTGTGTACCGAATTAAAGCCTTCATGTTGTTGTAAAATGGAACGACCTTCAATAACAACTGCAACTATTGAACTAAAAATGTCATCTGCTAAGACCATATCAAATGCCTCCTTTGCGACCTCTTTAGTCTGAGGATCTTCCACAAATCTTTGATGCTATGCAGATAAGCCTTCCAAGGTTGTTTAATGACTCTTGAAGAAGATGGAATTCAAATTTGCCAAGTTTGGAAAAAAAACCCGCAAAAAAGGTGCCAAATCAACTTGAAAACCTCCTCCAACTCCGCTTCCTGTCTCAGGTTTCACCAGATATTTCGCCTTAAGGTTTGCTAATTAGCTTATGAAAGCTCTGTTTTTCAATAGCTAATTGGTTATAATTCCACCTTCTGCGCTGGTGAAAGTTCTGTCTTGGTCAAATAGCACAGAAATAAACATTTTATGTTGCCATGTATAATCTCAAGTATTCATGAGCTAGCCAGAAGCTGTAACTTGGAATTTTATGTGAAATATGATGTGGGATGTGTACAATGATATCATGACATAGTCTTTCGATCCAATGAAGATAGTCACAATGAACTGTTCTGCCCTGCTGAGCCCGGGTTGCATTCTTGTTTTCTCCAACAAATTCCCTATCTCCTGTAATGTATCAATAATAGACCGTAAATCTATGCGCAACATCTTCAGACTTGGCTTGCTCATGATTGAATTCACATCTAGCAACTGGGCTAACATACAAATCTTTGACATCTGTGACTTTGAAACATGCGACTCGGCGCAAATCCATCGGTGTTGGGTATGTGTTATATTCTTTTGCACGAGTAGTAGTGCCAGAGTGCCTGCACCGGGCGCGCAAGAGGGTTAGAGGGGGGGGCGCTAGGCCCCCCCTCGGGGTGTGAAGGGGGGCAGAGCCCCCCGCACGGGGGTTCGGGGGTAGCACCCCTGAATTTTTTTTTTCAGGCCGACATATTTTCGCCGGGCCAACATATTTCCGGGACGACATAATTCTGGGACGACATATTACCGGGACGACATATTTCCGGGACCACATGATATTAGGTGGTTTTCGGCACATGGTTTTTTGTCGATGGTTTTCTAGTTCCGGTTAAGGAATTAGGGTTTTGGACTAATCCAGGTCATTGGGTTAGGGTTTTGGATGTCGCTGGCTCCTATATGTATATT
>WSFP011311008.1:0-43102 GCA_009831015.1 Picea engelmannii | reverse complement strand
CAATCGAGTCGAAAATTCCTAAGAACTTGTATAGGGTTCCAATCCAAACTCCTTTCATTAATATCATCGCTTCCCTAACCATTTTGCATGCATTCTTTTGAAATAGAGTGTGTACACCTACATCACTCATCTTGCTGACATATATCATATTTATTTCCAAACCCAGAATATGTAGCACACTTGGAAGGGTCCTGCTCCTCCCATATTGGAGTATAATTCAGACTCTTCCTAATCCAAAAATTTTGGTTGTTGATTCATCCACAAATAATACATCTACCCCTTCATATCTCTCATATTCACATAATGATTCTATGTGAAATTTCAGGTGAAAGGATGCACTTGAGTCGATCAACCAAACATCATGATAAAACTGTGTATTGGTTGATGCCATATACACATCACCTCCTTTATCTAGAGTTGTATTTCTCTCAGTCGACTGGTTCTCATCAGATCCAAGATTGATTTTAGTTACCTTCAACTTGCATTCTCTCTTATGGTGCCCAACTTTACCACATTTCCATCATCTTCTCGTTGAATGAACTGGGGATTTAAATCTACCCTTCAACTTAGACTTTGTATTGGAGAATTTTCCCTTATCTTTGTTGATTGGTCTACCTCTCAACATCAAGGCATCTTTGGTCAATATTTCCATGTTCTTCTATCTCATTTATTTTGACATTAGAGTTGAAACCACGTCTTCAATTATTAGTGTGGTCGAATTACTCCCTATAGCCATGACTAAGCTATCTCAAGAGTCTAGCAAAGAACCCAACATGCTTATACATTTCTTCTCCTCAATGATTTTAATATCCATATACAAGAACTGGCTTATTACAGTATTGAATGCATTCAAGTGCTCTATTATCGAGATCATGTCACTCATCCTCAAAATATACAATTTCTTCTGAAGGAACAACTCGTTTACCATGGATTTTGGCTAGTACAAGCTTCCCAACTTGTTCCACGATTTCTTTGTAGAGTATTTTCCTAAGACATTCAGTAATATTGAATTTGTAAGACAAAGTTGAATCATACTCCTTTCCCTTCTTTCCAGTTTCCCCCATTCTTCCCTCGACATACCAATTGGAATGGTTTTGGGCTTGCAGTTTCCCACTGTTCTTAATCTACAAGGAGATATTCAATTTTAAGCTTCCAAAGCTCAAAATTTTGGCCATTGAATTTTTTGATCTCTATCCTCAAACTACTTACCATTATTTCAAGCACAACTTTAAAGATCACTTACTTTGAACTCCCTTTGGACCTAAGTTTATCTCATATCCAATATTTTCTTAACTTTTCTCTTATATGACTTGTACAAAGCAACAGACACATTTGATACAACTTGCTATAGAATAGCTTAGATAGGATTTGATACGACTTGTAAGGAAATAAACACCCACACTAAACCAACCATGAAAGAGAATACATATTTAAGCAAGAAATAAATGTCAAACACACAGTACACATAGATTTTATCCTGGAAACCCAATTGGGAAGATGACATTCCTTGAGCATCTTTCTCTCTTGTTGTCTTATTCATTCAATGAATAAAGAGTCACATGACTAATCTTGGTCTACACCTAAGACACAATTTCCATCATACTCTCTTGTTTTACACAAGAACAACCATGTAGCCAATTTGGCTTTTGTCTATATCACCAACAACACCAATGCAAATATCAACTTATTACAATTACAATGCACCTTATTTATAGACTTTATAGCATGAAAAACCCTAAATCATGGAGCCCAAAAACAGTTATATATACATGTAGATGATTGGTTTCAATCTCATGAATATTGGGATTCTATTATAGTCAATGTTGGATTACTGAGAGGGGGGGTGAATCAGTAATAGAGAATTTTAATCCTTTTAACCACAGTATGTAAGTGTTATTTATATGTATGATCAATATAACATTATCATTCAATAAGTGCAAAGTAAATAAACCATAAACAATGAACAATCAAACACATGCATAGTACACTAGTATTTTTACGTGGAAACCCAATGCGGGAGAAAAACACAGAATGATTTTTCTTATATGTCTTTAAGAATTACATTAATTGGAAGCACCAAATTCCTTTGTTCTCCAACTACAACTGGAAGGAGGCTCTGACCCCCTATATTTTCAGGCTACAACCTAAGGGAAGCTTCAACTCCCCAATTCTATGGCTACAACCCCCTATGTTCTCCAGCTACAATCACCTATCCTTGCCCTGTTATGTCGCCCTGGAATAAAGTGAAATGATGAAACCACTACCACACTGTCACTATGAAATATACCATTGTAAACTTGTACCAATCTATGCCAACAACCTATAAACAACTTGTGCCACTATCATGTAACCAACCTGTACCTGTACTCAACCTGTACCAATAAAATCCAACAGGTACATGACCTATATGTGTTGCAGTGCATGTATGTATGCGCCCTTTCTATATTTCATCACACATATGTGTGCACCCTTTCTATACTACAGCCTTCATATGTACGCAACCTTTCAATATTGCATCATGCATACGCCTTCTAAAAACTAGGGTTTTCTCTTTCCTGAAAAACTCTGACCTGTTGTTGCCTCTGTCACATCAACCTGCAACTTGTCATTGTGTCCAGACTGTAGTTGTGCCTTATGCATACATATCCCTTAATCAAATGTCTCTCTATTCATGTGCCATACAAGTGTGTATAATCACAAACAAGTATAATAATAACCCTCAGATGAAATAGATATCAATCCTTAGTGATATACAGCCTCTCAATACATCAACCACTTCAAAACCATATCACAAATACAAGCTCTCAACGATGTACCACAAAAACCATTAACCATATTCCAAGAAATACAAGATGTGCCTCAACACCAACAAGATGTACCAATGATAAATATTGATAATACGAGCATTATATTTCTGTAGATATAACTTATACAGTAAGTCCCATGCAAAAAATAGCCTCTATAAGGAAAATCCTCAAACCCCCTTAACCATTTCGCATGTAGACAACAAAATCCAACTACTCATAGAAATAAGACATGTTTTTTGAACCTGTAGATAGATCTGATGTACATGATTACTATAGACCTTCATGGGAGCTTGCTTTCATACTCTAGAGACCTGACATCTTCATCTTCTTAAGTTCTTATGGATTTACCCTCATGTATGCACCCTATTATATTTCTAGGTCGCGTACGTACACGCCCTTCTCTAATGCAGCCCGTGTAAACCTCAAAAACTAGGGTTTTTTTATTATTTTTTGTAATTCTGAAACTTTCATCGTCAACCCTTCGTGAAACCTCACACTTGCACAACTTTAGATGTATCAATGAGTACCTATAATATACCTTACACAATAATAGATATTCAATGTGCTCAATAGGTGCTAATAGGAGAGCCTTGCTCTCTTATTTATACTTCCATGTAGCTTCCTCAAGGGGTTACCTTTGAACAAACTTAATCCAATTTCCTTCTTTTAGGGCTAACCCACTTTTAACAACTTGTCCACTTCTAACCCACTATGCTATAGATAGTAAATTCTCCACTTCTAGTTGCAACTAAATTATTTGTATTTATTTTCTTATTGCAACAACTTAACCCATTATTAACTCCTAGTTTCACCCACTTGACTAGTCAACTAGTCAACCTTTTTCTAAGAGCTTTTAGAATACTTTGACTTCTTTGACCTTCTATATAACTCATGATGGTTCTCCAACTTCACAAGGCCATAACTCTATAACCTTGAGGAATTATGTGGCGTTCCACATATCAACAGAAATGGCATGACATGTATTATCCATCTAGAATGGTTTTACCTGCAAATGTATTAATTGTCATATCATTATACATCAATCAAACTGAAGTCCCTTAACCATACTGTTGGGGCTACTGAAATTTTCTACCATACTTGCTTCAAGGGTTGACATCAATGACAACCAACCCAATTAATCAACAATATCCCCCTTTGGCATTGATGGAAACACTCTGATGCAACACTCAAGTCATATCGCTCATGCTCCCCATGTGACCATCACTCCCCCTGGAAACATGCCTCTGTTCTCTCTCTCCAAGCATATAAATCTCTATCTTGCATCTGATGACTCTCTCCCCCTTTTACATCAATGGAAAAGGTAACTTCCCTTTCGGGGTTGCTCCCCCTAACTGAATTTTCATTGGGGTTGCTCCCCCTGATTGAACTCTTCATGAAACTTCTCCCCCAACCTGAATTGTCCTTTTTATGGTGCTTCCTCGTGTAAATATAAGACATATAATATAAGCATTCAAAAACATTCATTTTGGAGTAGAAATTACTCAGAGTCTCTGGCGAAGATACTCAAAGGCTTACCTTGGAAGCGGTTTTGTAAAGATATTTGCAACATGTTCTTTTGTTCCCACATATTCAACTCTAATTTTCTTCTATGCAACATGTTCCCGTAGAAAGTGATACTTGATTGGAATGTGCTTCTTCTTGGAGTGCATCACTGGATTCTTTGAGATACTGATGGAACTTGTATTATCACAATATATTGGAATGGGCTCATCATACTCAACCTGTATATCTGTTAGAGTTTGTTTCATCCATAGAACCTATGTACAACATGTTGTTGTTGTAATATACTTTGCTTTGGTTGTAGACAATGATACTAATGATTGTTTATTTCTTAGACAAGATACCAAACACTCACCAAAGTAGAACATTGTTCCACTTATGCTTCTTTGGTCATCAATGCAACATGCCCAATCTACATCTGGGTAGGAAATAAGTGATAAATCCTTTCCTTTTGGATACCATAATCCAAACTCTTTTGTACCCTTGAGATATATGAAAATCCTCTTCATTGCTAGAACATGTGATTACTTTGGTGCTTCTTGAAATCGTGCCACTTTTCCAACTACCTGCATTGCATATGGTTTGGATGCTATCACATAAATTAAGTTTCCAATCATTGACATGTACTGCCTATGATCTGTAGACTTTGAATCATCATCTTTACTCAACTTGCAACTAGTTTGCATAGGCCTATTAATTGGTTTGTAATCTTCCATTTCAAACCTATTTAACATTTCTCTGATATACTTAGTTTGAGAAATAAAAACACCTTGGTTTCTTTGACATATCTAAAGACCCAGAAAGAAGGATAGTTCTCCAAGTAATGACATTTCAAATTCATTATGCATATCCTTTGCAAATTTATAGCTTAACATGTCATCATCACTTCCAAAAATAATATCATCAACATAAACTTGAATTAATAAAATATTATATTGAGTTACCTTGATGTAGAGGTTGTTGTCTACATTTCCTTTTCTGAACCCTGCTTGATGTAGATATATGTCCAGTCTAGAATACCATGCTCTGGGAGCCTATTTTAGACCATACAAGGTTTTCTTCAACATGCACACATAATATTCGTTCTCTGACAATTGAAATCCTTCTGGTTGCTCAATGTAGACTTCTTCTTCAAGTTCCCCATTCAAAAAGGTTGATTTCATGTCCACCTGATACACTTTAATATTCTTGGAGCATGCATAATAAAAAAGGCTGATTTCTATGACTGCTTCCTTTTTGTTGAATTTGACGAGGTTATCAAAGTTTATGTGACCCATTCTTCCTTGCCATAGCTAAACTTCATCTTCCTTTCCTAGACAACACTTTTCATTTACAATTTCATTTAATACGTATATGTTGCCCGAAGTTCTTGAAACTGTTGCAATCAATTTTCCTGAACCTACTTTTATTATTTTGTACTTATGTGAATCGAACGTAAGTTTTTGACCTTGGTTACACATTTGACTTACACTTAGAATATTATGTTTTATATCTTCCACTAGTAGAACATTTTTTGCCTTGGTATTCTTGTTTCCAATTCTGAATGTGCCCTTTCCAATGATTCTAGCTGAGTAATTGTTTCCGAAGGAGACCGGTCCATCTCTTTCCTTTCTTAATGTAAGAAACATGTCTTCATCACCTGTCATGTGCTTTGAGTAGCCACTATCAACATACCAACCACGTTTCTTGTGTTTATCTTGTAGAGTGAGTGTGCATTCTTCATTGTTAAATTGATTATGCTTTCTTATTTGTATTCTTTGCTAAGGTTTTTGTTTGTGACTATTGTTATTCTGTTGTGATTCGCGAGGGATTGTCATTCTACAATATTTGGTCATGTGTCCAAATTTGTTGCACTTGTAGCATTCCACTTCAATGCTCAATGATTCAAACCTATTGTATCTTGTTCTCTTTGTTTCGCTAGGCCTTCTTGGATAACTATTTTGTGCATGACTTTCAAAGTTGTTTATGTTCCTACTATTAGCTCTACAAATTACAGCTTTATGTCCAAAATTATTACATGCATAACATAAACCAAAAAATATAGTTTGATACCTAGGAGTTGAAGATATTATGAAAGGAGTTACTCTTCTAAATACTTGTTCTTCCTGAGGCCTTCTTGTTTCTGACTATCGTTGATTCTAAAATTTGAATCTTCTAGGTGGAGGAGTGTCCATGTGATCTTCCTTGTAAAACTTCTTGTCTACTCTAACTGTCTCTGCATAGCTTCTTGGTTGTGTTTCTTGATATGTAGTTTTGGAGCTTGAGCCTCTTCTTGTCTGATTGTATCCTAACCCCTACTTGTCATGATGTGGCCTCTGACTGTTGATAATGTTGTCCAAAACCTTTGAGTTGATCTGTATGTTTTTATGTTGAAGGTATTTTCTTAATGTAACAATCTCTACTTCCAAATTTCCAATGGTCCTGTCCTTTTCTTCCAACTTTTATTTAAGTGCTTCTTTGATTATTTTGTCTTCTTCAACTTGAAATTTTAGATTAGAGATCATCTGCTCCAATTCTTAAGAATTGGAATTTTGTGTTTCTTCTTTTCTTTTTAGTTTTTCCTGTAGCGATTTGTTTTTCGTCTTTCCCCTTTTTATAACATATATGGCACTCAAAAATTCTTCTCTGTAGTCAACTTTTGCCTCTTCATATTCTTCTTTTGTGTCTTCTTTATTGGAGTTTTCTATTTCCATGAATAGAACTCTTTATGTCTCACTTTCACTAAATTCATGTTTGTCTAATGAGGAGCCATCCTCTTTGGTGCATAAACTTTTCTTGAAGACTTTTTTTTGGTTCTTTTGCATTTATATGTTTGTTTTCTATTTTAATCATCTTCTTCATTTATTTTATTTTTCTTATGAGGACATTTGTTAGCAAAATTACCAATACCATCACAATTAAAACAAATCAATGGAATCTTACCTCTATATCTATCGTCGGTTCCCTTTTTCAGTCTTTTGAAAAAGTTGGCTACTTCTTCATCATCTTTTGAGATGTCATTGCTACTATTATCTTGTTTTTCCTTTTGCTTTCCCTTTTTATTTCACTTCTTGGATGCTTTGAATGATGCTTATTTTATACCCAGATTCTCATGTTTAGTTCTCATTTCATAGGCTGTGAAAGTTCCATGTAGTTCATCCATGCTTATTGAATCCAAATATGTTCTTTCTTCTAGTGTTGAGACCTTAGGATCAAATATCATTGGAAGAGATCTTAGTACCTTTAGAAAATTATACATTCATAAACTTCTTCTCCCAATCCTCTGATTTCATTCACTATTTCATCAACTCGTAAGAAGTAAGTTGCAATATTCTCATCTTCTTTCATTTTCAACTATTCAAATTGACCTATGTAAGTTTGAATCTTTGTTGCCTTGACTTTTGCATTTCCTTCATAATACATAATACAACAAAACCATGGGTTGTGAATCCTACTATCAAACCTACCCTCATGATTTCTAATATGCATAAGCATTCAACTAGTTATTTAGAGCATATGGAATACAAGAGTTTTGAATATCTAAAGAAGATCAAAGAAACTATGTCAATACTTGACATATGTATGATTTCACAACAACAAAAGTTGTTATTGAAAACTTTGAAATATGAAGAGATGCAACCTTTAACTTCTATTAAAATTGATAATAAAACATCTATAAACAATGTGTGTAAAGAAGCAATCATCGTTGCACTTACCAAAAAAAGTCCAAGTCTTTGACTCCTACTTTTTTATTGACTTTTGAGATATTCAATCAGAATGTGCACAATTGTCTAGTAGAATTAGGTGCTTCCTCTAATGTAATGCCATACTCTGTGTGTAAAATATTGAATGTTACTCCAAATAATTGTTCAATGCACATCATTCAACTTGATAAACCAAAATTAAAGCAATTGGTAAATTGAAGAATGTTCTCATTAGAGTAGCTTCTAACCCCAAGGTTCACCAAGTTATAGACATTGTTTTGGTGGGCATTCTCGGAGAACATGATCTTTTGCTTAGTAGATATTTGTTGCATAAATTACACGCTTACTTTGCATTAGATTGGTCGCATCTTTGAATTCCATGGAATGGGCATCCAAACAACATCAGAATTAATAGAGAAGGATACATGAAGCATATTGTTATTGATATTGAGGCAACTAATGAATCATTATCTCCAAAATTTCCAATTCTTGGAAAATTTTCTTTAGACTGTAATTTTGGTAATTTTGTTGCCAAAATTTTTGACATACCTGAAACACAATGATCTGAATTGACTTTACAAGAAAACAATTGTCGCAACATAGGAAATAGCACCAATTTTGTAAACTATGTAAATTTCAGTTCTTATGATAATCTAAACACATTAAATAAAAACAAAATAGATTTTAGGTATACCCCTGATATATGGACTCTATTGTTCGATGGTTCCAAATCCCAAGAGGGAGTTGGAGTAGGTTGTTTAGTGATTAATCTAAGGGGTAAACATAGTTTCCTTTCATGTAGATTAGAGTTTGATTGTACTAATAATATTGCAGAGTATGAGGCACTTGAACAAGGTATTAAAAAAAATATTGATTTAAAAATTGAAAAAATCAAAGTGTTTGGAGATTCTAAAATCATCGTTAGATAGATTAAGAATACAATACACTGCAATTCAATGCATCTAAGCAATTACTAGTATGAATTTCATAGGTTGATTGATCAGTTTAATGCCTTGATGTTATAGTGATCCCACACTGTAAGAATCTGGTGGTTAATTCATTAGCTATTATTGCTTCTAGTTTCTCTCCATTAGAGGATTTTGAGGCTAGTAGGTTTGTTATTGAGTTACTTTATAGACCCTCTATCCCAAATAATGTTACTAGTTGGAAAGAATTTGAAGGCAATGAACAAATCTTATAATTTCTCACCAAGGGGGATAATTTTAAGCATCTAACTATTGATGATGATGAGTTCTAGACAACTATGGAAGTGGATAAAGAGAAATCAACTTAAAAAATACCACGCATTATGCCCAAAGGTATTATTAATCTGGAAAAATTGTTTGATCTTAAAAATGGATTTAAAGGATCATAAAATGATAAAACCAAGAGTTTCAATCTAGGTCATGAAGTCATTAATTTGGGAACTGCAAAAAATCCAAAGATGTTAATCTCAGGAGAGGTTATTATAAACAAGAAAATATATCTTGTATTAAATTTTTCTAGACATACCAAGATATATTTGCACGGTCATATAATGACCTAAAAACTTATGATGCACAAATTATTTATCACACTATTCGCATGAAAATGGATGTCAAGCAATTCCAACAAAAACTACGTAGAATACATCCTCGTTTGAATTCAACCCAAATTCATAAAGAGTTAAAGAAATGATTATATTCCAAAATTATTTTTCAAGTTTGGTATTCGGATTGGGTTTCCAACCTTGTACTAGTTAGGAAAAAAACTAGAGAAATTTGTCTCTGTGTCAATTTTCAAAACTTGAATAAAGCTTCAAAGAAAGAAAATTATCTGGTTCCACCTATGCAGAAACTCCTATGGATTGTATCAGGATCTAAAATGTTTTCTTTTCTTGACAGTTTCTCGAGATACAATCAAGTGTTGATATCAAAAGAAGATAGGCTTAAAACTGTGTTATGTACCAAGTGGGGTACTTTTTCCTACAAAAGAATTTCTTTTGGATCGATTAATGTTGGAGCTACTTTTCAGAGAGTAATGGATACTTATTTTTTAGGCTTGATCAACCATAGTGTTGTTGTTTATCTAGATGATGTCACAACTTATTCAAAAAATAGAGCTCACCATATTTCACACCTTACCTAGATTTTTGAAAGGTGTAGAAAGTATAGAATTTCTCTAAATCCAAACAAAATCATCTTCGCTATCAACGAATGAAAGTTGCTCAACCATATCATACCTATGGAGGGCGTAACAATATATTCTGAGCATGTGAAATTTATATCCCAAATGTCTTTACCACATAGAAAGAAATATATGCAATCTTTCTTCGAGAAGATTAATTTTGTTCGGAAGTTTATTCCTAATTTTGTTGAATCCATTAAACCATTACAAAATATGATAAAAAAAGATTCAAAGTTCAAATGGAATAAAGAGGATAAGGAATCATTTGAGAAAATTGAAACTACAATATCTAACACTCATGTTTTACGCAATCCAGAATTCAATCGTGATTTATTTCTTTATACTTATGCTTCTAATCATTCCCTTGTAGTGGTGTTGACCCAAAAAGACTTTGAAGGAAATAAAGCACATATATCTCTTATGAGTATGAATCTACATGGAGTAGAGCTTAATTACCCCACCATAGATAAGTAAGCCTTTGTTGTGTACAAATCTATCAAAAAACACTTTAGGTCTTATATCCTTGAAAATCATACAAAAGTGATAGTACCTCACCCTGTTGTCTAATCATTATTTACCCAACAATAATTAGGGGAAAATAGATTATTCTAAAGAATTCCTTTAGATTCTAGCTACTACATAGTCATGGTATAATGATATGATATTCTTTCTACAATGTGGAACATGTTCGAGCCACATGAATTCAAAAGAGACATGAGATTTAAGACTGAAATATGCTCATTATAAGTTGATCAACATTGTCCTTTTTAAGAAGAATTATGACAGAGTATTATTAATATGTCTGGAAAAGGAAGATGTTGAAAAAACATTTAAAGATCTCCATGATATGCCAGCTAGAGGTCATTTTTCCGGTGAGACTATAATGCACAGAGTCTTGAGAGTTGGATTGTATTGGCCTACTCTCTTTTGAGATGCACATGATTATGTAAGAAAATTTAAATTTGTTAATTAAGTGTGGGAAGAGAAAAGAAAGCATCAATACAACTACAACTTGTTACAATTATTAGACCATTTGAGCAGTGGGATATAGAAATTATAGGAGAGATAAGTCCCCATTCATCAAAGTAACACAAGCATATTTTAACTACAATGGATTATTGTACTTGATGAGCTTAAGTTGTTCCATTAACACAAGTAAATGAGAACATAGTCATTCAATTTCTAGAACAACATCTAAACATCAGGTTTGGGGTTCCTTCTATTAATGTTTTTGATAATTCTACTTCTTTTTATTCATATTTATTATTTGAATTACATTGAATAAGGGGATCATTTGGAGGTGTTCAACTAATTATTATCCACAAGATGATGGAGTAGTTGAGAAATAATAAAAATATAATTCGAAATTTAAATGGATAGCAATGAAGAACCATCAAAATTGGTACAACGTTTTGCCCAATGCTCTTTGGGTTGATAAAGTTAATCCTAAGGAAGAATTGGGTACTTCTCTTTAATATTTGGTGTATGGATAAGAATCAGTTCTTACAACCAATATTTTCTTTCCATCCTTATAGTTGTCTCAATCTTCAAGAGGTCAATGTTCTTTTATCCTTCAAAACATAATTGAAACTTTAATTATGTTGGAGGAAGGGAGGGAGAAGGCCAAACAAAAATCCGTATCCCACCAATAGATCATGAATTGATGGCTTGATAAACATAAGGCCGGTGATACAAATTTTGAAGTAGGTGATTTGGTTAAAAAATGGAATAGGTTAGGAAACCCAAAGGAAAACACACAAAGTTTTAGAACTTGTGGCTCAATCCTTAACACATTGCTAAAAATGTAGGAGTTGGCATGTGTAGATTACAAATCCTAGAACGTGAACTTCATTCCCTTCTTGTCAATGGCCAAATCCTAAAACAGTACTTCACCTAGTTGTAAGGTGATAGTTTGGTTTTCTATTTGATTTTCAAAATTTTCATCACTTGTTTCTTGATTTGCATGGTTTATTGTATGGTTTGCATTTTTAAGTTTTGTTGTTTTCCTTAAATCATTTTTTGGATGTGTTGAGTTTTCAACCTATAGCGAAACATAACATTTAGTTCTAAGTTGTGTACCTTATTTGTTCTAATATCAAAAATAAAGTGAGTCAATAGTGAACATGAATAGAAGTCAGAAAGTATCTATATTTTATTTATGTGTAATTTTGAGAAAATACAATTATTTATCAATGGAGGTAATGGTTGTTGTTAAATATGAATGGATCAAACAAGTCATAAATTCTAAAAATCATGATCTAAATGATGAGGGGGAATTGATGAGTGTCTTTCTTCTTTTAAAATGGGTAAGCTTCAAAGCCTAGGTGTTTGATGCACTCCTTCATTAATAGGTATCATCCTCATAAGTTCAATGACTATTTCACTTAAAATCCTCGAATAAATTTTGTGATATCAAGGTGACTTTTCTAGGGATATGGACGCTTGTTGACAACAAAGCAACAACATAATGGTCATAGAGATACTTAGAGATTACACAATAATATGCTAACATTGGAAGTTTGATCTAAATTGGTTTATTTCTCAAAGTTGAATGTCATTGATCAAAAGGACTTATCTTATATGTTGGTCAAAAGCCATATCCCCATGGCAGGGCAAAGAATTATTTCTAAATCACATATAAAAGGATCTATGGGTAATTTTTTGTTTCAAATAGTGTTCTAAGTTTGTTTTTATTTGAAATTGATATGATTTGGTTGGAGGTGTAGGTAGAGATGTTGAATACATCCAATCAATCACCATTTTTCGAGTACACAACACCACACCCTAAAATTTTAAAAAAAAAAAATGGGTACCATTTTTTCTTTGATTTGCAAGTAAGATTTTGTGTTTTAAGTTTTAATGATTTTGTGCATATCATATAGTTTAGAAAGCATATTTTAGCCTTGACAAAACAAAAATTTCTAAGTCCCTAAGCCTTATTTTTAAATGAAGTGGTTTATATCGACAAGTTCAAATCACTTTCATCACTGGATTAAAGTTAGTTTTAATCGCCTATATGAACCAAATTATGCGTTGATAGGAAAGTGGAATGTAGGCATCGATAAGAAAGTGAAGTGGGAATCCTTTTCTTAAGTGAATTTCAATGTAGTGGTAGCAATCTGGTTGGCGGCAATGGTGAACCTGCATAGGTATGCATGGAGAATGATTGGAAACAGGCGGCCATGGCGAACCATGAAACTCTACCCTGTAACTAACTCGGGCGATCATGATCGATCTGGATCCTAGAACAGGATCGGCTCGATATGTACACCCACAACTCCTTTTAAACTAGTCTTTCCTTGACACAGCTAGTTTCTGATCCGACTTTTCAAACTGTTTTAGCCGCGCCTTAACATTATCATTGTATCTTCACTTATGAATAGATTTTTCTAGATTACCTCTGACAACTAACTGACCCTTTTTTCTCAGTCTCCTCGATTAAATCTCCCTTTGTCCTGCTCATCTGACCTTTTCCTGACACTTTGTCTGCCATTTATCACTTCAAGACAAGGGAAACTCTATCTAACCTTGTTTTTCACAAAGATGGAGAGGGATGCCAGTGCACTCATGGGTGTTGCTGACGAGGCCCTTTGGAATAGTGAGGGCCTCTTCACCTCCAATGTCGAGCTTGCAAAACTTATTCATTCCAACACTTGCTCACCATCCCCTCCACTAAATTCTGAACAGAACACACTCTCATACCATCCTCTACCCTCGTTATCCTCTTAGACTGAGCATCTATCACATCATCTAGCCTCAGCCTCCCTGTCCTGCCAACTACCCTTCTCTATTTGTACTCAGACTCCCTCCCTAGCCAGCCTTCCTACTACCTCCTCTCGCCTTACCTCGACTGATTCCATCATTTTTTCCTCCTCCCAAGGGATTAATCTTCATACTTCGTAGCAAGGAACTGGAGGTTTACAGCAACACAAGAGCTCTCTTCGCACTGCATTTTCTGGAAGACCTACAACACATCATAGACCCTGGTGTGAAAAAAAATCTAAGAGGAAAATGGTCATGGGACATGACATTGGACTATCAGACTCAACCTCTTTAAGCCTTTGTGAATTAGTAGGAAGATTCTCTTATAAACACCTATGTCGAACCGACCTCTCAGAGTGGGAAAATAACAACTGGAAGCCACTCTTGACATATGCTCTGGAGATCATTGTTCTGACTCAAGGTTGGCTCTGCTTCAGCTTCATATCACAAGAAGACTCTACTACTATCTTGAATCAATTATGGACTATCGACGGCGGTAGCCTCATGTTGAAATGATGGTTGCAAGAATATTTTCGCCTAAGACATTTCTAGGTCCTTCTCCCTAGTCTGCCCCTTCACCTCTAGAACCAGAAATATCTTGAGGCCATTGGAAACACCCTCGGACGATACATCTATGTGGATCTTCAATCTCTTTCAGCCTCAGAGAAAAAAGTAGCTAGAGTCATGGTGGATATTGACATCCATGATGGACTGCTGGAATGTCTAGACATAGACTGGCGAGGCAAACTCTATCAACATAGTCCGGATTACCTAGGCATTCCCTTTAGATTCACTTTTTGCATAAAAATGGGACACCTGAGGAATGTCTGTCTAGGTCTCTTTGTTGAAGAACAGTCTGAGGATACTATGATCAACCTCTCCTCCAGGATGGACTCTCATGTGGCACCTACACAACCTACCTATCCGGACCTTCCTGATGTCGATGAATCTGCCAACCTGGACTCACTTACAGGTAAGCTCAAGTCCATTTGTCCTTTGCTTTTTAACTCTCTGACCTCTTTGGAACTAGAACAGCTTAACTCATCCTCATTGGTGGCCTCGGGGCCTCCTTTTTTATTGGTGGCTCTAGATGCTCCCCTTTCTCGACCAGTTATGACTACAACCTCCACTTTGGGTGCCCCCTCCACACACCCTATCTCTTGTTGTTCTAATGAGCCACCAACCCGCCACACAAACCTCACTCCTTATTCCTCGTTTACAACTAGCACCCATCCTGCTATTCTAGCAATCTCGCCCACTCTACCTCGCTTGACCCTACCCACTTATCTCCCGATAGATCCTCCCTTCTTTATCCACCTCCGAGAGGCAAACCCTGACCTCTCCTCCTCTTGAAGCTCGGTCCCACCTAGCAGTGACTCTGCGTCTTTGAATCTGACCCCGAGCCACTACATTTCAAGCTCTAGTGAAACTCAGGTGGACAAAAACCCCATTAGTAATGTGATAGACTCCCTTCTACCGTCTTACGAAGAAATACTATATCCTTCCCCCCTACCTATCTATCTGGGACAGTGAGTCCACCTACATTTTGAGGCAGAGACTACAGGACAAAAGAACAGTTTAGGATTGGAACATGGTACCACTCACACCTGGTCTAGAGGGATTAGATATGAACACTCCTCGACTAAAACTAGAAGTTCCTGACGTAGAGAGGGGCCTTCATTACCTTCTTCTGTGGTCACACCTTCTCAATATATTGATCTTGAGGCGCTTAGAGGCATGAAATCCCTAGCGAGAAATAAATAATGTTCTCGTTCTCCCTCAATATTAGAGGGGTGGGAGGACCCCTTAAAGCCTCTGCCTTCAAAAGACTACTTTCTCGGACCTCTCTAGATATTATTCCCCTTCAGGAAACAATGGTTGATGGACAGAGAGCCAGATCCTTTCTTTCAAAGTTTTGTCCTAACTGGCACACTAGTTCGGTAAACTCTCTTGGAACTTCGGGGGGTTTAGCTGCCTCCTGGGACCCTACTAAGTTCGACTTACATCCCTTTTTGAGTTGTGGTGGCCTTCTACTTACTGGTTCCTATTGGTGGAATGATCAACAAATCAGCTTCCTCAATATTTATGGACCTTGTCAAAACAGAAAAAGATTTTGGGAACTTGTGGAATCCCGCGACCTGCTCGATCTCCATAATTTAGTCATAGCTAGGGACTTGAACTTCACCATTAGCTCTGGAGAAATTTGGGGAGCCTCTGCCCACCAAGATTCGTTGGTTGATTTCTTCATCTCCCTCTTCCACTCTCATGGTTTGGACGACTTTCCTCCGGCAGTTTTGACCCCAACTTGGCGCAATGGCAGATTGGGTATGGACTCTATTTCAAAACGACTTGATCGTTTCTACATTGTCGATAGACTGGCTACTACTATTGGTAGAATCAGATCGTGGATTGACACGCCTTACCTATCAGACCACACTCCGATTTTACTGCAATTTGGTCCTCATCCGAAGCGGATCTCCTATCCATTCAAGCTAAACTCTTGTTTCCTTTTTGAAATTGAATTCGCTGCCATTGTCAATGTTGTTTGGACTAATCCTTGTTTCTAGTTTGAATTTTGTATTCAGCAACGTTTCATACTGAAAATGAAGTTTTTAAAAACTTGTATTAAAATATGGGCAACCCAACATAAAAATCGCTCTCTTTAGAAGCTCCAAGAGCTGGAACACAAGCTTTTTGTGTTGCACCATCTCGACACACAAACTGGACATGTAGGGGACAACCTCCAACAATATAAACAACTTGAAGCTGACAGAAATAAGTTATTGCTGGCAGACAAGGCCCTCTGGAGACAAAGAAGTAGAGTGAATTGGATCAAATGTGGATACCTCAATACTAAATTTTTCCATTCCTTCGCCAAATCCTCTAGGAACAAAAAACACATTTGGGATATCACAGATGAAACAGTACTAAACTCAGTGGATAACAAGAGATTAACACAGCAACCACCAACTATTTTAAATCTTTTCATGGGGCAAGAGCGCATCTAGACCTTCAAACACAAGTTTCAGTGACACAACACTACCTTCACACTGTCACAGTTGAGGACAACTTACTTTTGGATAGACCTTGCACCATACAAGAAGTATAGGCAGCACTCAAATCCTTTTCAAAGGATAAAAGTCCAGGCCCTGATGGCTGGACCGTAGAGTTTTACCTCCATTTTTTTTCGATTTGGTTGAGCTACTGGAGCTTGTGGAGGACTCCAGACTTCATGGTAGGATCTCTAGAGCTCTAAACTCCACCTTCTTGACTCTTATCCCGAAAACAAATCATCCAGCTACTTTTGGTGACTACATGTTGATTTCTCTTTGCAACCTTTGCTACAAGCTCATCTCTAAAATTATCATTAATCACATCAAACCCATCCTCTCACGCTTCTTGTCCAGAGAACAACTTGGTTTTTTAAAGGGCCGTCAAATTCTTGATGCCATTGGCACATCTCAAAAATGCTTACACAACATTCATCACAAAAAAGCTCGTGCCCTTATCCTCAAACTAGATCTTAAAAAAGCCTTTGATTGCATTGATTGGGACTTTCTTAGACTTATTTTAACTCAGTTGGGCTTCAACCACTCCTTGATATCCTGGGTTATGAGTTGTGTCACAAGTGCTTCATTTGTTGTGTTGGTTAATGGTGAACCTTCATCCTTCTTCCACAATGCCAGAGGCTTTCGTCAGGACTATCCTCTCTCGTCGCTCCTCTTCATCTTGGTTATGGAAGGTTTAAGTCTCCTCCTAAAAAAAAGTCAAGCAGAAGGCAGAATAAAAGGGATCAAAGTTTCCAGGCTGATCAAAATCCTTCATCTTCTCTTTGCTAATGATGTCCTTATAATGACAAATGACAGTCCACTAGAATGGAAAGAAATTGATGGACTCCTGAAGTTTTTATGCTCCGCCACTGGCCTACAAATCAATTGGACCAAATCGACCTTCCACTATGCTAATATTCTTGACCAAGATTTAGATCTCCTTATGGCCATCTTTCCACATAACTTCCTACCTCTCTCGCAAGTTTACGCTACCTTCGATACTTCATCAAAATTGTTCACTATAAGACTTAAGATGGTGACTGGCTGCTACAAAAGGTGCAAAAAAAAATCAACAACTACTGCAACAGATGGATAACCATCAGAGGCAAATACACCCTTATTAAAGCTACTCTTGAAGGACAGTCGGTGTATTGGATGGCATTGGCAGCCATTCCCCCACTGGTTCTAGACAGGCTCAAAAAAATCACATACAATTTTTTCTGATCAAGTTGGTCGAGTTGCAAGGAAAAACGAAATTTTCATCTCTGCAATTGGGATGCTTTGGCTAAACCAAAAAACAAAGGGGGTTGGGGCATCAAAAACATCTTCAATTTCAACCATGCTCTGGCAGCCAATTCTCTTTGGCGTGTCCTTACCACCTCGGGCATCTGGAGATCGGTTATAAAAGACAAATACCTACCCTCTACCTTTGTGGCGACTTGGCTCCATTCGGAACCTAATTACTCCAGGGCATTTTCTCAGACGTGGAAGAACCTGAACAAATCGATACAATGGATCAAATCTTGGATCACCTGGAAGCCTGGCTCCGGCCACTCCATCAAGATAGGCAAGGATCGCATCCTTGGCATCGACACTTCTTCTTACCTGTCTTCGTCTCTCATTTCGCATTTGCACTCCAAACAGATACATTTTCTATTCCAAGCAACGGTTCATCACGACATGGGGCACCCGTCAACTGCTGGATTCCGGGTGTCGAATTGGAGCTTCCCCCTGATCTGGCGGAGGAATGGAACGGCTACTGTCAGGAACTCTCCAGAACTGGTATCTCTCTTCACAATGCCAAGGACCAACTACTGTGGACAGGTGGAGACAATTCGGGTCTCATATCCGCCAGGAATATTTACTCAGCTATTTCCAACACAGTAAATAATACTACCTCAACCGGCTGGCGCAAACATCTATGGATTTGGAAAATCCCATTAAAGGTTGAACTCTTCATCTAGCTAGCTGACAATAATAAAATTTCTACTTGGGACAATTTGCAAAACAAAGGCCGGAACGGACAGAATATTTGCCAGTTTTGTTTCGAGGAAGAAGAATCGGTGACTCATTTATTTATTCAGTGCACAAGTCTGGACCAAAATTGCTCATGATCATCACTTCACCTCTGCCTGGTCTCGGTTATCCATATCAGATTGCTTTGCTCATTAGACAGCCAGCGAGCGCACTTATAAATTCTTACCTCCCTCGGTTATCTATCACATCTGGTTGGCAAGAAACAATTTGATCTTTGATAATTTACAGCTTTCTATCAATTCAGTTGCATACAAATCACTTGGCATGCACCAGATTTGGAAAGAAATTCATCCACCCAAGGAGAAAACAAAAATATTTATAAATCCATATATTGTTGAGAACTTTTTTACAGGGTGGTTTGATGGTGCAACCCAAAGCAGGGGAGCATTGAGTGGAGTTGGTGGCATGATTAAAATAACTGACAACTCGTATTACAGATGGAATTTCAGTTGTGGTCCGGGCACCAATACCAGGGCAGAATTACTGGGTTCTTGGGCTACACTTCACTTGTCCACAACACTCAATATTGATCATCTTCAATTGATCAGAGATTTGAAATTCATCATAGATTGGCTGAACCTCAATGGCAAGCTTCAATCGATCACTCTTTTAGCTTGGATGGATCAAATCAAAGCTCTCCATTGTCACTTCAAGAAGCTCATATTCACTCACACTTCCCCTGAGTTTAATAGGGAAGCGAACCTACTTTCTAAGACAACATTACAAAAACAAGTAAGCCTGATCACATACACCCATTGGATGGATGGCCATGAGGGTTCTTCACTTGCTATAAATTTATTTTAAGTCTGGAGCCATCAGTTATCGATCGCCATCATCAGTTAAATTCCTCCTTTTTTGACAATTATGTTGGCAGAATCTCTTGATTACTCTACTCTTTTCTTTCCCTCTACCTATTCGGAATTGTGGTTTATCTTTTTTCTTCCAGGGTATATTCACTCATCTTTGATTTTCCCTGCTTGTTGTACCAACTTAATTTGCTTGTTGTACCAACTTAATTTGTTGAATGTAACTGGTTTATGAGAACATATTATATTTTTAATATAATTGAGCAATTTTTTCCTTTGTTTGCGCCAATGTTGAAGTAATTTTGCATGTTGATGTAAAAGAAAATCTAAGCACCGCTAAGAAAGTGAAACTAGAGCACCAATGAGAAAGTGAAGTGAAGTCATCAATGCATATCATAACTCAAAGGAAAAACACTTTTCAAATGAGTGGTTTTTGGCGAGCACTTCACACTTTTCTCAGACATAAAAGTTAAAAGAGGCGGTGATACCAAAGTTTGTTTTCACATCGATAAAGTGTTTTTTTTTTTTTTTAATTTTGTTTGTCATCGTATGAAGGCCCAATCGACAATCATATTTTGCACGATTCTTGAGGTTCCATATTATCTATCCCCAAAACTCACTTTGGAATCATTGCCATGTAAAAAATTTCAAACCAAATAAGTGATTACAAACTACTGAAAACAAATCTAACTACCATTAATTCACCGATTTGATAGCCGAAATGTCCAATCGATATTTAAACTGGAAGATTTGGGGGATCCAATCAGGTTTAGTCCATATTTAGTAATCATAGTGCCATATTTGGGTGATTAGATTACAAATTTTGAAACTAGTTCATTGATCAAGCCTTTATTAGTGTGAATTCAAATAGTGTTAATGAGGATCAAGCACTGTCTGGAGAAATTTCCACCTTGAGAGATTATTCTATCAATTAGTAGTGTCATTCATAGTTTGAGAAACTATCTCTGGAGAGTTTGTTGTGTCTCTATGGTTTCAATTGCATATCTTTCGGTCATTCTTCAACACATGTATGTCTATAACTTTGAAATATTTGGACATGAATGTATGAACTTTGTTGTGTTATATTTGTTTTCTGAGATTGAGATTGATTGAACATTACAATCTAGTAGTAGAAATTCTTAAATTTCACTTCTTCTCAGATTTATTCATAGTCAGCATTTGTCTCATATTTAGTATAATTGATCTCAACTTAGTTTTCATTGTAAAATTTAGCATGATACTATTGAAAATAATAGTTTTGTATGAATTATTGTTGTGTGTGCAAATGATGTTACTTATTACTTTGTTTATATGCTATTTTCCATTTAGAGAAAATTCCACCAAAAAGAACCCATGTTAAACCTCCTTCTAAGTCACCTAAAGGGAAATCCAAAGAAATAGGTGAGGCTTCCCAAAACAAACCTATAGAAATTAAAACTTCATTGAAGGAGCATGTTGTTGTGACCTAGA
Organism: Picea engelmannii; assembly: GCA_009831015.1. NCBI lineage: Eukaryota > Viridiplantae > Streptophyta > Pinopsida > Pinales > Pinaceae > Picea > Picea engelmannii. The sequence continues at coordinate 21,800 of WSFP011311008.1, read as the reverse complement.
TACCTACACTTGAGGAGAAATAGTCTTGGTTGATATACAAATATACTAAAGCTAGCATAGGAGCACAAATCCCTTTTTCGGGATGGAATGAGTTATATCATAAGTTTCTTTTAGAGTATTATCCAAATGTGGTTCCTCATAGTGACCTTGACATAAGGGAAGTTGATGACAAGGTTTTCATCAACTTCAAGAAATCTCACTTGGAATATGTGTCAGCAATGGAAATAATTATGCCTTGTTTATAAGCTATTGAATGGATCATTGATCATACATATTTCAAGATGAGAATGATTGTGGATTAGAAATGCCAATGTGTGGGCTCTTTTCTTGCATAGAAATTTGGAAAAGTACTATAAAATTATAAATCCCAAAGTTTATTTGATCATTCCTTTTGTGGATGAATTCTATGACAAAAATGATGTAAGGAAGATTCTATCAAGTTGGTGGAAAGAAGACAAGAGTTTCTTCCACAAGGAAAATGGTAGTTACTTTATTATCAACTTACGAGAACCATACATGTATCTCATGGATTTGATAGCTAGATTATTGGCCTACATGGTGGTTACTAGTGGTAGTTTATTCAATTGGGATTTTATTTTGTCTATTCAACTTAACCATATGATTAAGGCAAAGTTAAAGCCTCAGGTTGTTCCCAACTTCTATATGGTTTCCTATCTGCTAGATGTAGTTTGTTATTCTAATGTATTTGGAGGTCTTAAACTCAATTGACATCTTTTACAATCCCTTGTACATGTATATTGTCAAATTTTATGGAAGAGCAAGTATAAAAAAACAATATTTATCCTTTTGTGATTTTTTCCTAGCTTCACGAGACAATATCATTTTATGTAGAGAATGTCAAATAATAATGGAGGATGTTAAGAAGTTGATAAGTTACTTTGGCAGATGGTATTTCCAACTAGACCTTACTTATATGAGAATATGTTGTGCAACTTACCAAAGTATGTATCTAGCAAAGTTGTTTTGGGAGAGATAGCATATCAAAATGTACTTCAAGTTTTTAATGCTTCATTATTGAAGGAAGCTAAGAAAAAGATTTAAATTCTGTATAATTTTAGTTTTAAAATCTCCATAGCATGCCCAACATGAAGTTATTATTCTTCTTGAATATTGGTTTCATCTTGGATAATTAAGGAGACATGACCCTAATGGCCTTGTAGCTAATAAATGTGATCTAATATCATTAGCTTGGCCATACACTCATGAATGTTGGGAAGATGAACTTCCCTTTGACAATTCCAAGGATTGGAATGAGGTTCAATCAAAGTAGAAATGCCCTTGTTTAGTAGTCTTCAGTGCTTTGTTTCCCAATGAACAAATGGATGGGATAACTAAGGTACTGGCTAAAGTAGAAATGGTTAATAAGTAAGTAGAATAGGTTAGGAGACTTGAAAGGATTAGACTTAAATAGGAGGTTGAGGGGAAAGTGATATAGGATGAGCAGATACCGCATCGATAAGAAGAGGATCTGAAGAGGAAAATAAAGGAGGAGTTAAGGAAGAGGCAAGAGGAATAAGTTGTATAGTTAGAATTGAAGAAGGAAGAAGCAATTGCAGGAAGCTTGAGAGTAGTAGCAACAAGAAGAAGAAATCAAAAGAAATCTAAAAGAAGAAAGAATTCATCAAGAAGAAGAAGCAAATAAATGTAAGGAGGAACATAGGAAGATTATGGAAGAATAGAAGAGAAAGGAAGAGGAGAAGCTACAATAAGAAAACTAAGAAGAAGAAAAGAAAATAAGAGAGGAATAAATATCCCAGAATAAACAACTATGGAAGGAATAGGTATTAGTGATATTATAACAAGTGAGAAACATCAACTAACATAGTATACTTCGATTCAACATTAGGCTCAACAAGCTACAATACCACCAAGCGAGGTGATTGATTTGACTAAAGATGAAGAAATTGTGCCTAAAGCAAGTGATAAGGGGAAGGAAACAACTATGGAACAATTGTATAATCCTTGAATCCTCGAGAACATATTGTCATGGGAGATTAACCTATTCTAGATCCCATGGAAGAGGTTGTGAACTTGGAATCTATAACATACAATTGTCATAAGCGAGCTATAGTTAAAGCAACCCAAAAGAGGAAAACAATGAACATAAATAGAATTGTTCTTGGCACTACGAAAGAATATTTGTTCCATGTCAAGAGAGCCAAGCTCGGTGATTTATTATGAATTGGGGTAGTTATTCTAATGCAACCATTGATAAAGAAAAGGTCCAAGATCAAAATGATTGCATTGAGGAGATTCCAAAGAGGTGTGGTCATGAGGATCATGGAATCAGAGTGCTGACCAAGGAAGAAATACAATGAATGGAACGAAAATTTAAGTATTGGGGAAATTTGGCTACATTAAAATTTGGGATCTCATTGAAGATGCCACGTCAAAGAGCAAGATACCCATTTTTAGTCCATCAATGGGTTTTCAGCTAGTTGAAAAGGTGTTGGGTGAGTTCAAGGAGATTGTTGACATGCGTGAAGATGACGTCAAAGGTATATCCTTGCTAGAGCACAGACATATCCAAAATTTTATGATGAATGAAGACAAAACAACATTTCACTGGAGTCTACTATGACCAAATTAGAAAAATATAACAAAATATTTAAATAGGAAAAATGACTCTTTGAGTCTGCCTAGGAAAAAACACATGTTTCCCCATCAAAAGTCGTGTAATGAATTATTAAAAAGTAGGGAACATATGATGATGAGAATGCAGCAGCTAAAACACACAGTTCACCTGAGTCATAACGAATTGCATGGATTTTGTGACCTTTTTTCCATTTTGTGATTTATTATATTTTAAAATGTAATTTTGTCTATAGATATGAAAATCATCCGTTAGGAAACGATCTTTGGCTCTAAGGCGATTTGGAAAAGATTGTAGCTCATAATTATTTCAAGCTTAATTCAAAATCTATTTTTGGAGTCAAGGGACATTTTTTTTGAAAATTTCTATGTATTGATTCTAATTTGTGGATTATTCTATTCTTGAATTGATTTTGCCTCTAGTAAGGATTTCAATTTTGCCAAGTTTTTTTTTCCAAAAAAAAAGAAGCAAGTAGTTTATTTGTGTGGTAAAACAAATACCATTGAAGAGGATGGTGACCTTCCCTTGGTTGATATCCCAACTTATCCAACACATAAGGAGTTTCTTTCTATCTTCATTTTCAAAAAATAAGTATCTACAAGTTGTCTTGAAAAAACAGTCTCAATAGCTAAAATAAAAATTCTCAAGTCTATCAGTTTTTCATGTATAATGATTTGTATGGGTTCATAAGTTGTTGATATGTAATATCATTATATGTTCATCATGTTTGATGTCATAGTATCTATTCAAAAATATGCCTATACGAAGACTTCAAAATCTGCTTGAGTAATAGGATTTCATAGAAAAACATTGATCATAAAAAAACATCTTATAAATTCAGTTGCTCAAATTTGGTGCCAATGAAAGTGAAAATATTTTAAAGAGACATCCTGGTCCTTTTCAAATATATTCCATGCACCTCTTTCCAATGCCAATCCATCTTTGGAGAGGTGTTCATCTTCTTTATTCATGTCCTTATATGCATGATTGAAAGTGAGGTGAGAGAAATGAATTGTACTTATTTTGATGTCATAGAAAAGAGGCATAAGATAATAATTATGTAATGAAAAGTCCTCATTCATCCATTTTATAACAAGAAGTGAGTCATCGTAAATGTGTATCTGAGAATTTCATTTCTCTTGGGCTAGGTGTAGTGTGAGTTTTAAAGCCATTAGCTCACTATAATTGTTAGAGGTGTTCCTAATGCATGTTGAAAAAGATATGGAATTATCATTAGAGAAGAGAATCATTACACCATACCCTCCCTGATTCGGATTCCCTTGGGTGACCCCATCAATAAACTCCTAGGGAATATCTTGTTGTATAATGGTATCCTGGTGAGTTCACAAATTCATAAGAGGATATTTTTGTGGATAGGCTAGGAGGATGGCAAGGATTTGAAGAGCATACTATAATGGAAAGGAGTCCTTGTCCTCAAACAAAGAGTGGGTTCGGGCAATCCAGATACCCTAAGCAACAATAATGGGGAGAGATTTTTAAAAAATTGCATGTTGGTTGCTTAACCAACTCTTTAAGGCTGCTTCTATAGAGTCTCTATCCTAGTTACAAGAAGGACTTGTTGTCCTTTTTATTTCAGTTCAGACCGCTAGAGAGAAGTGACATTCAAAGATGAGATGATGATTTTATTCATTATTTTGTCTACAAATATTGCATCTTATAGGAGCATAAAAATTTATTTTTTGAGGTTTATCCCATGTGGGTGCCTTATTGTGCAATAGAAGTCACATTAATAGTTTTTCTTTGGCAAGTGTTATAGTCCAAAAATGCCACATCTATGCATCCAAGACATTGGCCCATCCATTTGCATACTTTGACAAACATACTGTTGAGGTTTCCTTCTAAAAAACCATTTTTTGGATAATGTATGCACCTTGTTTCACTAATATCATGTGTACACACGCATATTGCATCTTAGTTAGCCCTTGTACATATGCTTGTTGCATGCTAAGTATCCCGTGTTTACCTCCAAATTTTTCAAAAAATATAAAATTGCACGTATTTCGGTGGAGTTTACAGGCTATGGAGGGTTTCCTAACCATTTTACCCGTTGTAGACCATCCCCAAACTGAATAACCATATTTTTCTCATATAAAAAGAGGTATTGGGGAGTCATTTAGAGATATGAACAAGAGAATAAGATAACTCTGCCAAAATCCTTTCCCTCTCATTGCCCAAGTTTTGCATCTTGCTCTGAGCTTTAGCCTCAACTTTCCCTCTCAGCCATTCTCCCTATGCAACCCTTCCTTCTCCCCTTGATGGTATGTTGGTTGTGATAATTCTATGTGGGATTGATGCACTTGGAGACATGACAAAGGAGCCTGGATTTGGCTCATAGAGTGGTTTTCACAAGCAAAGGTTGTAACCTTTCATCTTGAATTTGAATAAAAGATATTATATTTGTCCCAAACCCCTATGTGTACATGTTCTTGTTAATTTGAACACTTATATCTATATTTAGGCTTTTAAGTGATTACTAGAGATTGTATATATTGGTGCTTTGTATTATTAACCCCTTGCAGGTGAGCTTTGGGAGGAGATCTATGATCTAGGAGGCAACAACAAGTGGAAGAAGTCTACATCAATTGTAAGGATTAAAGGTGCACTCACTAACCTTCTCTTCTATATTTCTCTTATCACTTAGTCTAGATTGTTTTGGGGTAGATTAGAGATAAGTCAATCTTTTGAGGGAGTTATCACTCTACCTATTCCTTAGACCCACTTTAGGGGGAATTTCCCCATAGCAGAATTGGTGACTCCACTAGGGAGTCTCTCTAGGGTCTTAGTGGGATATTTTGGTTTGATTTTATCTTTCAATTTATTTTTTATTTTTCTAAGTTTTTTGAGTTTTCTTATTCATTTGGGTCTCTAGTCACCTTCTAGGTGCCTACCAGCCTCCCTTGCCCAGTTGTTTGCCCAAAATGTTTTTTTCTTTTTTGAAAACTTATAGAGGTGTATCCGTCCAGACTTCTATATAGCACATGTACATATGTGTTCTACATAGTATACATCCCACCTACATATTCAGGTTGCTCGTGCACAACACACATCTTTGTGTTTTGGAAGGGTTTTAAAAAAAGACTTTTTCTTTCCTGACAAGAAGCTCTTTGTCTCTCAGGATTTCCTGAACTCTTCAAGGTCTATGTTGATTGTGTTTGGTTGGGTTAAAGACTCCGTTTATCTTGCAATTTGTAATGAATCTTTGTTGTTTCTTTATTTCTTTTGTTTGGTTTTAAGGTTTAGGGTGAACTTATAAGTGTTAGATCCTCCTGTGGATTCCAGTGAATCCCTGCTTTCAAGCAATGTCTTAGGGTCTGTGTCAGTCTTGGGTTTTTCTTCTCTTTCCCTTGTTTTTGCTTTGGAAAACAAAAAAATTATCATTTACTTGTGATTTTATTTTCTAAGCATTCAAAAATAAATAAAAATTGTTGTTTCATTTAGTTATGCATTTGTGTTTGGTATTTGTAGCATAGGTTGTGTATTACAAAAGAAAAGAGTCCCATTTCCAAAGTTCCTTCTACATTATTTCCTCGAAAGTTTAGTACTTTTCATTTGCATTGTGAAACAAAAAGCGCATTCTAGGAAATTTTTTGCATTTTATGATCTTGGACTATATTTCGAAAATTTTGCACTTACAAATTTTAAAAGCCATTTTTCATTTGTAGAACGTAGTTTGCTTTCTGCATGAATGTTCTAAAGATTTTATTTTTTCTCTTTCGTCTCTTGAAAACACCATAAGTTGTACGTCTGTATCCTTTTGAGTAAATCAAGCCACTTAAAATCAACGATTAACACTAAAATAAACTAGACTTTTGTTTGTAGGGTTCACCAAGTAGTCTAGGCTTTAGGGCCTTGAAATGGGTGTTGAGAGGAAACTATTCAAGGTCACTCAAACAAACATAAGAGTCTGTGATAGGGGGTGTGAAAGTCCAGTTTTGTAAGAGTCAATCGGGACCCCCCTCTAACATAGGGTATAAACACAAGGTTAGGTGAGAAAAGGTAGAGGAGATAACCCCTCCAAAGTTGAACCAAACGTAGTGGGGATCGTATATTGAGGGTCATTCTTGGGATTTTCGTTGATTGCATTTCAATACGGAGCTTCGTGGACCTCGAATCTATTCGATATCCTCAGTTGTATTCCAAACCATTTTCCTTCGGTACCCTTGAAAGGATTCAGATTTTGTTATCCTGCTCATTACGATCAACCCAATTGTTGACTATAACCGCCTGGTGACTGACAGGGAGCTGGAAACCTAGTTGATGGAGAGCTAAGATCTGGAAACCTAGTTTCATGAATCGCACTTTGTAGAGTATACCCGGAGGGTGTTTCCATGTTCAAGTTACACTTGCACCAGTAATTTTCTCTAGTGTCGATTGGCATAACTTTTCTTCCTGCCAATCATTTGATTGCTTGATTTTCCATTAGGAAATGTTTAGTGTGTTCTCTATGTTTCGCGCTAGCTTAACCTTAGAGTGTCGGTTGACCATTTCACAAGGTGGAAGATCAACATCTCCTCCATTCACATAGGCTTCAGGGCCTACCGTGGGTTACTTTGGATCCACCTATGCCACTGCTAAGGCAAAGGATAGATCAAGAGGGTTCATTTGAAGTGATCGGGCTACAGGAAATTGTACCTGAGCCAACTCCTAGAGAAGACTTTTATGCACCAAAGGAGTCCATCATTTCTGGACTCAAAGTTGAAGGCTTCATGCATGTAAACCCTCTGATCATTGATTTATCAGTGTCACTTCTTATTCATATAGTCCCTCCTGAGGTGACTTCACCTGAATGTCATTTCATTAGACGAGCAACGATGGAAGCGACTAGTGCTACTATTCTGGTAGTCCTCATACTTCCATCTCGGTTGTCACAAGAGGGGGAATTGTGCCACATTCCCCACCTCCACATATTAGGACTACGACTGTCCATCCACCCACAACTTCGGATAGGGGTACATTCCCCTCAATGACTATGACCATTGTTCCCTCTATTCAGAACATGTCTGGTGGTCCCTTTTCATATGGGATGTCGAGTTTTGACTCTAGTTCAACCTTAACCTACTCTACTCTAGAGACTTTTGGTATGGGGGAAGGAATTTCTAATGCTCCCTTACAAGGATCTTTCGCGAGCACCATTGCCCCATTTAATTTTATCCCTTACAATGGGGGTCATATCCCTCCTTCATCTCCTTCACTCAGAGGTTCTTTTCATCATCCATTTCGGCTTAACACCAGCTCTAGTTTTTTCAGTGGAGGAGTCATGGGCCTCAATCCTATATGACTCTGGTAGGATCTATGCCTTTTTCTTTGTTCAGTGCATTTGGAAACAACGCTTTCTCTTTGTCTATTTTCTCATCAGGGGGTAACCTCGTCTTTGGTCAACCAAACCCTCTGCAAGGCTTCATTTTTTCACAAGGAGCGATGAGAGGAGCTTACTCCTCACAAGGTCTTGGAAATCCCTGGCAAGGAACGTTTCCTTTGCAAGGGATGTCTATTGAGGGAAACCCCTCCCACACTTAGTGGAACCCCGGACAGGGTTTAGTACCTATGCCAGGAGGGTCGGCTAAGGGCATCCCCAACCAAGGTCCTTGGAATAATGTGCAGGGAGCAATCCCTACAGAAGGTATGTCATCCAATTACAGGAATCTATTGGTGATCCAGAATCAAATGCAAACTCCTTTTACCAGCCAGGGCCACCATGGTTTCTACCAAAACCTTGGCTAGAAAGAAAACTTTTCCTGGCAACTTGGTGCCAGTCAAAATATAGGCCCCTCTTTTCCTTTAAATCCACCACAACCTAGACTAGATTTCTTGGAAACTCTTCATTTTCCATACTTGTCGAGGTTATTGAATGATCTTATTTGTCATGATCCGCGTTGGCCCCCCATGCAGACTAAGTTTCCCTCAGACATCCCTAAGTTTGAAGGAAATCCTGGTGAAGATCCAGTTGATCATGTTAACACATTTCATTTATGGTGCTCATCCAACTCGTTGAAGGATGACTCCATTCAATTTTGTTTATTTCAATGCACTCTTATAGGGAGTGTGGTGAAATGGTATATTGAGCTCGATAGCTTGAAGTATGCTTACTTTAACGACTTAGCTATGTTTTTCTTAAACCATTTCCAGTTATCGGTGAGATATGATGTCGTCACTGAGTTGTTGGCCAACTTAGAGCAAACAAAATCCGTCCATATCTCATATCACATCCGAGAATGGTGTCGAAGAAAGAGCTTGATCAAAGAGAAGTTCCCTCCCACATTTTTTCTCGAGTGGTTCCTAAATTCCTTGGTGCCTTGTGTATCCAAATATGTCACGACATATGGGGTTTTTTCGAAGAAGAGGCTATCATGAGAGCCCAGCAACTGGAGTTGATTTACTCTCAATCTGGTATTCTATATGAGATCCTTTTGGACACACCATGGTCAACTTTCGACAAGACCAAACAAAAGTATGGGCTTGATGCCGATGAAATAGTAGGCTCAACACAAAGCAAGCCCACAGATCAGTTGACTAACCAGTTACAGCAGTTATTGATTCAACAGATTGTGGCTAGCCAAACTCCTAGTTCATTTTCTCTTGCAACCTAAATGTCAGATATACACAGTGTGCAATCGACGAATCCCAAGGGTAACCATCAATCTAAGGGAAAGAGGAAATATAAAAACAAGAAGGCTAGGGGGGATAAGAAGGTTTTGAATAATGTTGGCCAGGGTAACAATGAAAAGAGGAAGGTGAAGCTTCTGTGTAATCTTTGCATGAATGATTACTTGACTCACCAATTCCCTCGGCTTGAGGAATCCCAAAAACTATTGGCACAGTAGTAGCCTATTGCATTAACCAAGACTTTACCACAAGGGTAAAATATGGATCAAGCTTTCTCATCCATGAATGCACCAAGGGGAAATCAGAGATCCCCCGCACCTAATGCTAATAATAGAGCCACAAATGTTTATATGATGAGATCGTATGCTCATTTGTAGAGAAAGGCTCACGATTACGGAATGTCAGAATCTACTGACAAGGGAAAACAAGCTTCCAACCCACCACCTCCTCTTCACATTGAGAAGATTGTGGGAGAAAATATGACTCACATCCCTAAGGGTGCATTTAAAAAGGCTTATCACAATCCGAACGCAAGGGCTACTCAGAATTACTCTGTCATGGAGGATCTGGCACAAACTCCTTGTGCAATGTCTACTCTGGAAGTTCTCCAATGTTTCCCCTCACAGAGGAAAGCATTATTGTCTACCTTAGGATTTGTCAAGACCACTAACTCGAGAATGATTGTTTTTTACCCTACAAATTATAAACCTCGTCCACCTCACCACGTCACTTTTCAAATAGTAGTGGTGTATGCCATGAAATCGTTGACACTGAAAAAATTTCGTATGGTGGTAGACGAGGGTGCCTCGACTTGCATGATGTCATTGGCATGTTGGAAGGCCATTGGCCAACCTGAGTTGTCTTCGTCACTGATGTTGTTAACCGCATTTGATGGCCGATCTTTTATTCCACATGGCATAATTCCCTCCTTCTCCATGTAGTTGGAGGGAAAAATCATCTGCGTCAAGGTAGAAGTAGTCAATGCGCCTCTCGACTACAATATTTTGATAAGGTGGAGTTGGACCTAAGCTATGACAATGGTTGTATCCACCATTTTTGGGGTCTTATGTTTTCCTCACGAAGGTCAAATCATAATCGTTTATCAATTATCCTTCTCTTGTCTTGACCCTTCATCGGGGGCATCCACGGTCCTGATGATTGAAAACCAGCAACCAGGTACCCTCAACTTAGGTGTCAGATTGTTTCCATCTCTAATGGGGACTTTTGATTATCCACCACATTCGAATGATGTCAAGTTCATTTCGATTGTCCCCAATCAATTGAAGGCTACAATTTTTCAAGTCACTTCTTTTAGAATGAGTTACTTTAACAAACCATGGACTTCACCTTCACTATCGGCTTCGATGGAAGATGTAGGGAATCCTAGAATGGCTATGCCCTTATTTGTTGTTGAGATTGCGTACAGAATTGTCCAGCAAGCCTCGACCAACCCTGATTTGGCTCCCTCACAGGAGCTAGATCCCATTCTCGAGTCTATTTGGGCTCAAGACTCTCTTTCCACTCATTATCCTTTGGACTTATTCTTTCCCTCTAATGAGGCGATATTGGAGGCAATGACTGGGCCGGATAGACCTTGGGATAATCTTCACCATAGATCTTATTTTTTACCCATGTTGAGGAGAGTAGAGGTAGGAGATTTCACTACGATCGTGAATGGAGATGTCGATTGTCCTATCAACACTCTGGCCATGCACGAAATATTTGTGCCGAGGGAAACATGACAAGTATAGCTAAAACAATTCCTATCAACATATCTAGAATCCCTAGCATCATTGAAAACGTTTTCTTCGGAGAATATTGTTCCTTCGAGGAGATTCAAATCTATATTGAATTATTTAAAGAGTTTCACAAGTTTTTCCCAATATTATGAAGAGATGGTAGACATTGACCCACATATAGTTGAACATGAGATTACAACTTACCCCGATGCTAAGCCTGCCCGACATAAGCTTCTCCCAGTCAATCTTCACAAGGAATCGACGATCAAGGATGAGGTAGAAAAACTCATTAAGGTTGGTTTCATCTATCCATTGCAATTGATGGAATGGGTGCCGAACTCTGTTCCTGTCAAAAAAAAACAAGGTATGATCCGCGTGTGTATGGACTTTCGTGATATGAAAAAACTTTGATTGAAAGATAATTTTCCAACCCCATTCATTGACCAAATTGTCGATGAATGTGTGAGTTGTGAGGTATTTTCTTTTATGGACAATTTTTTCGGGTACAACCAGATTCAGATCAAGCTCAAAGATCAACATAAAATGGAGTTTATATGTCCTCAGGGTACATTCGCATACAGGAAAATGTATTCGGCCTTAAGAATGTTGGAGCCACTTTTCAGCGGACCATGTTGTTTTTCTTCCGCGACCTCAAGCATATAGTCGAGGCGTATATTGATGATCTAGCATCACGTTCTCGTAAGAGATCCAATAATTCTTCCCACTTATGACTTATCTTTGAGAGGTGTCTCTATTACTGGATTCACCTTAATTCGAATAAATGTAGATTTTGTGTAACGTCGGGTTGCTTGTTAGGTATTATCATTTCAACTAAAGGGATCAGGGTCGATCCTCTGAAGGTTGAGGCAATAGTTCAATTATATCGCCTGTGCACAATCCCCCAGATTCAAATTATACAGAGGAAAGCTAAATTTCTTCAGTGTTTTTTTTCCAAATATGTCAAGATTACTAAAGGGCTTATGCATCTCTTGAAGAAAGGGGTCCCATTTTTTTGGGATGAAGTGGCCCAGTTCTCTTTCGAAGCATTGAAATGTGCTCTGACATCTGCCCCTCTGCTCAGTCCTCCAGATTATGGAAAGCATTTCTTGTTATATTTGGCTTTCTTGGAGTCTACTATTGGCATGGTCTTGGTCCAAGAGGATGACGAGATCGAAGAGCATGTTATATACTATATTAGCTGAGACTTGGATGGATTGGAACTCAACTACACCCATGTTGAGAAACTCTCTTTGGCATCTGTCCATGTTTTCCAACGATTCTGTCATTACATTTTACTTCACAATACCATTGTCATAGCTATCGTGAACCCTTTTCAATATGTGTTGACACGATGGGTCATCGGTGGGAAAATCAGTCGATGGATAATCATCCTCCAAGAATTTGACTTTGATTTTGTTTCGGCAAAATATAAAAAGTCTTTGGTCTTTTATGAACTAATTTCAGAACTTTCGGTCAAAAGTGATAATTATTTGCTCGAAGAATCACTGATCAATGGGGATCTTTTCCTTATTTCATCTTCGGACCCTTGGTATGGAGATATACTTGTGTATCTTCAGACTTTGAAGTGTCCTTCCTCTGCTTCTCGTGATGAGCTTCGGCGAATATTCCATCAAGCACGGAACTATATTATCATTGATGATACTTTATATCATTGAGGAGTTGATTTCATTCTCCATCATTGTCTCACGCACGAAGAGGCTGAGATTTTGTTGAATGACTATCACAATGGAGCATATGTCGGTCACTTGTATGGGTTGGAAACAGCCCAGAAAATTCTTCGTGTTCGATACTTCTGGCCCTCGTTGATCAAAGATTGTGTTGAGGCAGTCAAGAAGTGTCACCCATGCCAAATATTCTCTTGGAGGATGCAGGCACAGCCTGCTCCCATGTTTCTACTTATTGTTGTTGGTCCCTTCACTAAGTGGGGGATTGATTTCACTACATGTCACCTGACTTCAGCTAGGGGGCATTGTTACATCATTGTAGAGGTAGATTACTTTACTAAGTGGGTCGAGGCCATGCCAACATTCAGTAATGATGGAGAAACGACTGCACTTTTCGTTTTTAACCAGATTATAACAAGGTTCAATATTCTGAAGGAGATTGTCACATACCATGGCAGTCACTTCCAGAACAAAATGATGTTTGAGTTAACAACAAAACTAGGGTTTAAGCAAGAACATCTATCACCCTACTATCCACAGGTGAACGATCAAGTGGAGGTTTTTAGTAAGTCTCTCAAGACTATTCTCCAACGGACGATCAATTTAGCTAAGTTGAATTGGAATTTGATGTTGTGCTCGGCACTTTGGGCTTATCGAACCTCAGTCAAGATTGCTACCAATGTTTCTCCCTTCCAACTTGTTTATGATCTGGAACTACTAACTGACACTACTCCACTTGAAGAGTGTCTTCTATATCTCGAGCATCTCGATGAGAAGCGTTGAGATGCAGCCTTGGCCAATGAGGTTCACAAACAACGTATCAAGTGTCAGTATGATCGATCTGTCCACCCTAGAGTTTTCTTTGAAGGCAATCTTGTCCTTGTCTATGACCAATATAAAGATCCCTTGGGGGTAGGAAAATTCAAACACATGTGGTTCAGACCATTCATTGTTAAGAAATTTTTAGAAAAGGGTGCTTATAAACTGGTTGATTTCGAAGGTAATGCTTTATCGGAGCCTAGAAATGGGCTCTACCTTAAGAAGTATTACACTTAGGTTGACCACTTGGGCATTACTTCTTGTATATAATTTATAGTTTTATTTATACCTTTTTGTTTTTTGTCCCGTGGACATGTAGTTTATTGTGTGTCTTTTCACTGTGGAAGATATCAAATGAATTTGAGGTCTATTTTTGGTTCTCGAACGGACCTAGCCGACACACTCGGAGGCTTGCTTCCATAGCTTGGGTGATCTTCACACCCTTTGTTTAGTTGATGTCTTTTGGAGGTATTTGTCTAGGTGAAGCAACCAATAATGTTATCGAGTATAGTGTCGTAATATAATTACTGTGTGACGTATTTTCACATGGTATTTCTCACCTCCGGGTTTATCTCGATTGTCAACTGGTTGTGTCTTAGTTAAATGGAGTCTATTGTGTCTACAATCCCACCCTTCACCGATGATTCCTTAGGGTACGTCTCTTAGATTGATATTTTGATTATATTACTTATATTCATGTTCCTAGGAGATCTAATCAACTAACTAATACATTGGATAATCATGTATTAGATTGGCATATTGCACACACATAAAAGTAAAAGCACACACATACACACACATGTAAATACATTTGTACAAAATGTTTTATCCATAAGGAAAAAATATGTATATATATAACAATATGTCCAAAAAATAATGTCATGAGTACAAAAGTGGGCCATAAAGCCTCGAATAGAGTCAGTATACATTGTTGGTCTCAAGCCCTCACTACATACGAGAATAAAAAAATGAGTGCCCCCAACACATATGTGGTTTAGTGTTAGGTATAGTCTAGGCCTATTGGCCCTAGTGTAATGAATGTTGGCCCTTGGTTCTAGAAGTTAACAAATATTAAGGGAGAAAAGAAGAAATGAAAACTGTGTGGACGACACAATGACTAATACTGGGTCGAAGTGAGAAAAAGAGCAGAAAAGACGAAGCAAAGTAAGAGAAAGAAAGTCGTTGGATGAGGAGATCAAGGAAGACAAATCAAAAAGGAAGATGGATCGTGGACAGCTCAGCAAGCGAAAAAATCCACTGGTAGATGCTTTGGAGGACCTCATGGGAAAGAAGGAAAGACAGGTTGGCGTAGCCCTGAAAAGTGGGTCAAGTTGACCTAGGGTTTTAGACACTTAGGGTTTAGGTATCTAGGGTTTTGACACCTAGGCTTCGGCCTAAGGTTGTCAGTGAGCTATTTTAATGTATAAATAAAGGTCAAGAGGACCTGATATGGGTTCGATTATGTGATATTGAGTGATTTTTGTTATTACTGAGAGAGAAGTATTGAGTGGAGAGAGAAGTCTGTGTTGTAAGATCTTCAGTTGGGTGTGAATATCAACCCTGTAGTTGGGTACGTAGGGAAGGGAGATAGAGAAAAGAGAGAAGGAGAGAGATCTACAAGCTAAGAGCGCAGATAGAGTTGTAAGCTTTCACCTAATAATTTATAAAGCACAGTTATGTGGACGTATCCCTAGGGAGAGGGTGAACCACATATATCTTGTTGTTGTGTGTGATTGATGTTGTGTTCTTTACTCTGCTACCTTGATGATGCATTAGTATGTTAGATTTGATATATAACTATGCGAAGTAGGTTTACATTTGGGATAGAATAATCTAATCTCCATGCGTGATTGGCTTGATCCCACTTGCATTTCCTCTAGTTGTAGACACATGTGCCCTGCAACCCCCTATTGCTACTTCGGGTGAGACTGCATCTGCTTCACAGGTGTTGTTGAAAGGGACAGTAGTTAGGGCTTGTTGGTGCGCTATTATAACTAAACCCTGGGTCTACCCCTATGCCAACAAATGGTTTCGTTGTCGGGACTGGGATCTTCTTGATGGAATGTCAAGGTGATTTCCATCGAAGACGGAGATTCAGAAGTGGATAGAAGAACAGGAAAAGGACTTTGCAGAAGCTCAAAATAAGAACCCTAATATTAGCAAAGAAGACTGGTTGGGAAGGTATATCTTTACTAATATACACAAGATTTTCTTTGGAGGAATTCATAAGGAGCTATACGAGTGGACGGCCAGATTAGCAGACACCTAGTTTGAGATAAGATCTAGAACGTTTGTGGTTTGGACGTCGGTGCTAATCAAAAAGGTCAAAAGAGTTGATAACGCAATGTCAAGAGCAGTAGATCACTGGTTTGATAGTACCATTGGAGGGTATATCACATATTTTGCTATTGATAGGGTAGAATCATATAGCTAAGCAGAGAGATATTTCTTTAAAGGACCTAGAGGAAAATTTTTACACTTCTTGAAGTTGAAAGTCAAGATTCTATTACATGAGAAGAACATTTTGAAGATACAGTAGTGGGTCAGACTGAAAAAGGCTAATGTTCAAGAATTCAGACAGCAACAGCGACACAGAGATCAGACACACGCGTAGTGGGAGGACCTTCAGAGAAGTTCCTCTAGTGAACTTGTTCGATCAGAGTCATGAACCAACACAAGAAGAAGGGTTCTACAATGGAGAAGAAGAAGAGTTGTTGAAAAGGGAACATTCAGAGTCTGCTAGGGAAAAAGAAGAGAATATTGAAGAACCTTGCCGAGAAGAGTCATAAACTTCAAGGACTACACAGACTATTGAAGTAAGTGTTATTACACCCCCTTTTGTTTCATCAGCATTAAGTAACCAGAGTAACCTAAGTTATCAGATCACTCAGAGCACTGGTACAAGTGGTTTAGCGCACACTCAGTCAGGAAACCTAGGAAGATCTATGATGGATGAGATGAGGTTACCCACCTTTAGAGGGGATGGATCTGAAGATCCTAATCAACTCTGGTTTCTATGTGAATTTGTATGGAGTATTAAGAATGTCACCGACGAAGTTGTTAACGAGCTCAGTTTAGTACTACCTTGAGAGACCTCGCACTAAACTGGTACATGAAACTTGTCCAAGGAGTTGCACAGCCTAAACTGTTGAATGAGATTAAGAATGTGTTGGTTGCAGAATTCAAGAAACCCAAGTCAGAGTCACAATGCATTACAGAGTTAAAATAATTCAAGCAAATAATAGTTGAACCTGTTTGGGAGTTTGATCAGAGGTTTAAAACCTTAACGGGTCAGCTAACTTTTCAGATCCTAGACGAGCAAAACCAAGAATGGTTCATTGCTGCCCTTTTACCACACATCAAAGTCCCTCTGATACAATAGAAGATTCCTTCACAGGCTGAGGCACTGGAGATTTCCATGAAGCTAAAATCAGCCCCTATGGGAGAATCCATCTCATGTATGAGTCAAATTTTAAGTCAGTTAACTAGCTTGTCTCTACAGGTCGAAGATATGAAGAAAGACAAGGGAAAAGATAAAAGAGAAAACATCTAGTGCATTAGATGCAAATTGGAAGTCCATGACAAGGATCACTACCCCCTATTTCACGAGTACTTGGCATCTGGAGCTTCGAGCCCTTTGAAGCAAGTTACCCTACCTTGGTGTGAGCTATGTAGAAACAGACATTGCCCCAGCGAATGCTATTACATGCAAAAATATGTTCAGACACCCACAACTCTGTATTGCACATTCTGTAAGTCAGTAGGGCATGATGATAGGGATTTTAGGTCCTATGACCTCATGCATGAAAGGTCAAGGGATATATACAAAATTCAAGGCGAAGTATAGCAAGACGGGAACACTATGCAGTATAATTCCTCTGGAAGAGGAAACTTCAACCCTCATGGTGGATTCAGAGGAAGAGGATGAGGAGGAGATATGGGTCAAGGTAGAGGTCAAATCATTTTTTATAACTGCGCACAGCCGAATCATTTGGCAAGGGACTATCAAAACCCTTGTACCACTTGTAGTTACTGTAGTTCATTTGAACATGTCATAGAATATTTTCCTGCGTTGTTAACCAAACTTTAGGAAAGACGAGGAGGAAACCAACAAGTATAGCTAATCATAGCAGAACCTCATAGAGTAGATCCCAAATTCGTTGTTATCACTAGAGGAGGCTTTGCTACAGGAGAAGACAAGGTGACTCTAGGGAAGACTGCAAAACAATCAGGAGTCCGAAAAGCTACAGAGAAGACACAAGAGTTTGATCCAAAGAGGCAGAGGTAGACATTTGAAGAGGCAAGAAAGGAGTTTAGAAGAGATCAGACTTCTTCATCAAAGGCACAACCAGAAGTGAGAGAATTCCCCTAGACTTTGATCAGTCTGCTTCGCCTGGAGAAGGAAAAGAGGTAAGCAGACTCATGGAATTTTTATGCACTTGTATTAATTTGATAAAGGATGAGAGCATTGTACAAGAGCTCCAAAACTTGATTAGACAATATGAGCTAGGAAAGGTAGATCCTCTACTGAATAAAGCAGTACATCAACTATCCAAAAAGAGAAGGGAAAATAAGGAACTACACCTTAATGCTCAAATTGGAGAATATGATATAGATTATGTGGTCCTCGACTTAGGATCGGAGATCAATGTTATGACAAAGCAAACCTAGGCACTGATGGGAAAACCTAAGTTTATATATTCCCCCATCAGGCTTAGGATGGCCAATCAACATGTTGTGAGCCCCTTCGAAAGACTGGAACATGTCCATGTGGATATCGATGGGGTCGGAACATTTGTGTACTTCGAGGTGATTGAGATAGTCGACGATAGTTGTCCTTACCCCGTGTTTTTAGGAATTGATTGGGCTTTCAACAATTCTACTGTTGTTGACTTGAAGAAAATAATAATGACGTTTTAAGTAGATGGCCTTAAGGTCATCGCACCTTTGGGTCCTGATGAAGGTCCCAGATACACAGAGCCCATCGAAGAAGAGGACTGCGCATATGAGCTAGAGAATATATACAAATTGACCGCAAGACAACAGGATTACATTAATCCTACAATAGATGGGAATTTAAGCTGGCGATGTGACATTGCATGCTCATCAGACTCACAAGAAGCACTAGAGAACTGGCAGAACAAGATGTATGAAGTTTATGCGCGGTGATGAACAAGAGAAGTTCGCTGGATCGGCACAATAGTAAGTAATTTTCCCACGTTTGATGGTTTAAATTACTTAGAAACTTTCTTATTATAATTTGAAGAAACGGTACCATTACAACAGAGACTGGTGGCACTGGACAAGGATTTGAAAGCTACTCTAGAAATATGGTGGGGAACACATAAAAGGAACGTCGTGAACTGGATACAATGTTGCACTTTTATGTCAACACAATTTTTCGAACAAGTCGAAGGATGTAAAGTTAGGTACACAAGTAAAAGTTGCCCGAAAGACCATGTGTGAAGCTGTGAGGAGGCCTGGAGTTGCATTCCTCAAGAGTTGTGGGTGTATAAATTCATCAATGCTCTAGACACAATGCCTATCAACTGGTACCTTGAAGTGGAACTGTGCCTCACCGTTGCAGATTGGCAAGGTATGACACAAAACTTCATAGCTACATTCTTGTTTGAAAGTCAATACCCTATGGTAGATCAATATTTACAGGTTTTAAGACAAAAAGTATTTGAGGAGGCACCTAGCCTCCCTATGGAGCAAGAAGAGGATGAATGGACTGCACCTCTTCAGAAATTGTAAGGATGTTACAATATCAATGTCAATGAAGATGATGATCCTAGGAAGGTGAACATTGCAGAAACAAAAGAATGGCAAAACATAGAAGGACTAGGAGTCGAACTATCTTTTATTGGACAACCGATCAAAATAAATAAAGTTAATATTGGAATAGAGCAAGAACCTAAGCTTGCTAATATTGGAGATTACTGGGATGATGCCACTATGATAAGATCCCAGAGTTACCGCATGAATATCAAGACTTGTTTCCAACCAAGTTCACTGATATGAAAGGCATTAAAGGGCCCATGGGAGAGATGAAGATCCCCTTGAATCCAAATGCAAGGCCAGTTAAACAAAGACCTTACAGATTGAACCCTAAATATAAGGAGAAAGTGAAGATTGAACTAGACATAATGCTGGAAGAAGGAATCATAGAACCTATTGAAGATTCAGAATGGATTAGCTCTATGGTGGTACAGGATAAGAAGACCAGAGAAATCAGGATCTGTGTAGATCTCAAGAAGCTAAATGATGCCTATTTACATGACCCATTCCCTACACCATTTACTAACGAAGTGTTAGATAATGTAGGAGGACAGGAGGTATATTCTTTTACAGACAGCTTTTCAGGATACCATCAGATGAGGATTGCCAAAGAATATTTCCATGAGACCACATTTCCCATAGAATGGGGATCCTACCAGTATACAGTGATTTAGTTTGGATTGAAGAATGCACCAGCCATATTTTCCAGGGTGGTGTTTGAAGCATTCAAGGAGTTTTTACATAAATTTCTAGAAGCATATTTTGATGATTGGACTATTTTTAGCTTATTGAAAAATCATATTGAATGTTTAAGACTAATGTTGGATAAGTGCAGGCAATGTCAGATTTCTCTGAACCTGAAGAAGTGCATCTTCTTTTCACCCTTCAAAGTGCTGCTAGGCCATATTGTGTGTAAGCAGGGATTGTTGGTAGATCCATCTAAGATTGCCATTATAGTTGATTTACCCCCTCCTACTTCAGTCAAACAACTACACAATGTGCTGGGACATACTGGATACTACAGGAAGTTCATTAAAGGCTATGAACAGATCACAGCACCCATGGAGAAGCTTTTGAAGAAATATTGTCAGTTTCAATGGACGAAAGAATGTCAGTAGAGCTTCAACACACTAAAACAGAAAATGGTTACTACGCCTATTCTAGTTTTCCCAGATTGGAGCAAGGAATTTCATGTGCATGTTGATGCATATTCTATTGCATTGGGAGCACTGTTAGCACAACCAGGAGCAGGATATATTGACCACCCATTAGCCTTTGCTAGAAGGAAGCTATCAACAGCTGAGATAAATTACACCACCACTGAGAGAGAAGGCTTATCCATGGTGTATGTGTTGCAGAAGTTTTTCCCCTACTTGTTGGGAGGACACCTTAAAATGTTCATTGATCACTCCACGCTGAAATACCTAGTCAAAAAGTTAGTGTTGGGGAGAATAATATGCATATGGCTTCTTCTATTTCAGGAAAATTATTTTGAGATCGTGGTTAAGCCAAGGAGAATGAACAAAGGACCTGGCCACTTGTCGAGGTTGGAACATGGAGAGGAACCTACTAGTTTGGAGGATACATTGTTGGATGCATAGTTGTTGGCCATTAGAAATTTTGATGATCACTTCACTAAGATAGTCCAATTCCTGTCAACAGAAATGGCACCTAGTGAATACACAATCACCCAGAAGAAACAACTGGTAGTGCGTGCTGTAGATTTTTCACTTATAGCTGGACAACTATACAAGATGGGACCTGAGGAGATGTGTCATGGAAGCAGAAAGACCATTGATTTTAGCAGAAGCTCATGAAGGCATTACAGGAGGACACTACGCAGGAAAAGCAATAGCGCAGAAGGTTCTTCGTGTTGGCCTCTGGTGGCCTACTTTACACATAGGTGCTAAAGACTATTGTGGAGCTTGCGATGTATGCCAAAGAGTTGGGAAACTGTCCAGAAGAAATGACATGCCATTAGCACCCCATATAACCTTACAAGCATTTGAGAAATGGGCCATTGACTTCATGGGACCTATAAACCCACCAGGGAAGCGCACATGTGCCAGATACATCATCACTACAACAAAGTATTTGACCAGATGGGAAGAAGCAAGAGAAGTTAAGGACTGTAGTGCAACTACAGCTGCGTGTTTCATATTTGATGATATCATAACCAAGTTTGGATGCCCAAATATCCTCATGAGTGATCAAGTTACACATTTTATTAATGAGATTATTGAATCCTTGACTCGGGAATTTGAATTTCACCATCAGAAGAGAACTCCTTACCACCCACAAGCAAATGGGATGGTCAAAGCTTTCAACAAGATCCTGTAGACAGTGCTGACGAAGATTTGCAGTGTAAACAGAGATGACTGGGATTTGAGAGTACCAGCAATATTATGGGCCTATAGAACCACTTGTAAGAAGTTGAATATGTAGACCCCCTTTAAGTTGGTTTATGGTCTAGAAGTAGTTTTCACGATGGAATATTTGGTCCCTAGCTTAATAATCGCAGCCTTTATAGATATGGAT
>ML839385.1:25608-37965 GCA_009831015.1 Picea engelmannii | reverse complement strand
AAGGACATGACACTTTGTACCTAGTACTTTTGTCTATTTTCACTTTGACTTTGGTTAAAGTGAAATTTGGTCACTTTTGATAAAGTGAGTATTAAATCACTTTGGGGTGATTTTGGAGACATAAGTGGACTTAGGGAACTTAAACCAAAAGTGGGTTATGATTTAGAGTTGATTGGTGAGATCTCATCCATTCATTTGGATTGATCTCAACCATTAATTCTTAGGTTTCCTATTCTTGCACAAAGAGGGCGCAAAGGGTCTAAGGAGGGCACACTTGTTCATGGAGAGTTTTTCTCATGAGAGGAGGAGAACTCAAGCTATGGAGATGAGATTAGTTGCATGAGGGAGCTTGGAGGAGGCCTCTAGATTTCCCTGTGGGAGGCTTGGATCAGCTAGCTTCATTATTTTATTGGAGCTATTCTACATTTGAGGAGGGCGCATGAGTTTGGCAGACTTATTCCTTTCTGGTAGGATTTCTAGCCATCAAATTTCAGTGAGGTCAGTTGCAGAGTGAGGACATCAGCTGGAGCTTCATTCCTGTGGAGGGGTTTTCAGTTCTGACATCAAAGATGATTTCTAGAGCATTTGATGTGGTTCTGGCAGTTTGCATGAGGGGCGCACCATCCAGGGGCGCATCTGCTTGAGGGAGATTGTGTATAAACTCAGTTGGAGTTGCTATTGTATTAGGTTCCATCATTTATTGTGTTTATTGTAACCCATACTTTCTTTTCCTCATATATACATTTAGATCTCAAATCGGTTTTCCTCGGGGGGGTTTTGTCCAGGGTCATGTTGACCAAAAATACTGTGTCTACAAATGCATGCTATTAGTTCTTAGATTTGCTCATTATCAATAGTTAAATGATGTATTAGGTGTGTTATATTTATTTGAGTTTCATGTACTAATTTCCTATGGAAAAAACAACATGCTAGAGCACCCAAATCGAAAATATAACCATAACAATCAGCTCAAAAGAACATGGACTGTTGGCTGTTATAAAACAACATAAAACTAAAACAAAGATAGTGAAAACTTAGAGCCTTTGCTTGGTCAAAGACAGACCAAGAAGGCAAGCTGATAGGACCTGGAATTTTCATAGTCTGATCTCAGAAAGGATCAGATGAAGAGACAACTTCCAGGACTAGGAGATAGATGCCATGTGAAGACTAGATCGTAGCTTCAGAAACTTCTAGGAGATATGAAATCTCCTAGGAAGATTCACTTGTTTCAGTAACAGAGAAGGAAGCCAGTCAGAAAGACTAGGATATGGATTCTTCCATGAGACTAGAAGAGAAGTCAATATTGACTTTTAAGATTGATCTATACAGATCAAGCTTGTTGCAGATGTACAAATCCTGATGTTTGTCTAAAGGATTCTCCCAACAAGAGGGAGAAGACTATGACGAGAAACTTACTCCAGTAATTGAAGAAATAGTTCCAATATTTATGAAGACAACCAGAAAAACCATGATTCATATATAGTATGAGATGCAGGGGGAGCAATCCCCATATTTAAAATTGAGTGGCAGTTGGTGCATTACATTAGTTGGGTCATGGAGAGATGACTAAAATGAAACATAGAGTTACCTCCATGAAATAATATGAGCTACCTTCAATATCAGTTATTGAGCCACTCTCAGTTTCAGATGAAGCTGTTGCCGTGATAGAATAAGAGGAGTTACTCACAAATTTCAACAACCACAGTGAGGATGAAGCAATCATTCTCAGCCTAAGAGAAACTTCAAGTGCAGAGTCCTAGTTCCAGAAGGAACAATTGCAGAAAGAGGAGAGGACATACTCTCAGGCAGTGAGACAGATAATGCTTTGCAGAGAGCACATAGAACTAGCAAATGATTGTGCAGATTGAGTTGCAGCTGAGCAAGTGTACTAGATTGGTACAATGTAATGAGAAAATTTGATTTGAATATTGAAGATAGAAAGACTCATGTCTGTTGAGTGAAGGAAGCTATGTATGTGTTGAAGCAAGCTCCTAGAGCTTGGTATGGAAAAATTGACCGTTTCCTGACGAGCTTGGGCTTTACCAAGAACAAAGTTGATTCTAACCTTTATCTCAAGGTTATGAATGATGAACCAATAATGTTACTACTCTATGTAGATGATGTATTCTTGACAAGATGAAGGAAAGCACATCACATATTGTAGAAGAAGCTCGCTACAGAGTTTGATGAAAGACCTAATCCTTTATCTCTTAGGTCTTGAAGTTTGGTAGAGCCTGAAGAAGATCTTCCTTAACCAAGGGAAGTATGCAGTTTAAATACTGAAGAGATTTGATATGTTGGAGTGCAAATCCATGAATACACCCATGGAAACAAAGTTGAATCTCCTGGTTGACACTTCGTTAGAATTGGTTGATGCTATGTTGTACAAACAAATCATTGGATCTGACGAACACCAGGACAGATATATGTTTTGCCATGAACACCTTGAGTCAGTATCTGGTAGAACCCAGACGTGTTCACCTTGATGATGAAAAACATGTGATGAGATACCTTAAGGGTACATTGAATTTTGGTCTCTGTTATACTAGAGATCATGACTTCAGACTGAGTGGTTACACCGATTCAGATTGAGATGGAAGTTGTTATCACATGAAATTGTAGGGGTTAAAATTCATTTCAATCTCGATTTTGAGCCATAGCTCCTCCTCTCCCTTCAACGCATTTTTCTCCTTGAATTATTTCTTCTTAAGGTCCATGAAGAATTTTTGCTTGCAGGGGACATCCCACGTCCACAATTTTATTGTATACACAATTAGCTTCAACAGAAAAAGGCAGAAGTTCAAGGAAGTCCATTTCAGGCTTAAAATACAAGAAAGCAGACAAATTTATCTTTCAACGGCGGAGATCCAATCAGACAAATCAGATCGACAGCGAGGGAGCATTTGGGAGTCCAAAATTGCGCGAAGTATAGCACCATATAAAAATGCTTGAAGAGAGTGTAAGCCGTTGATCTTTAAGGGGACATGTGGCAACTGATCCAAGTGTTTGGGGAAATAAGCTTTGGGAGTTTCGAAGTGAGAAGTGTGTGAAACTCCTGAAGAGCCGAAGCCCGAACTTCTGAAGTAATCCGAGCCATCAAAAGCTGAGGATGCATGGAGGTAGATCCCTCGCTTCGGAGTTCAGTGCTCTGGAGAATTGTGGGAGTTAAGCATTGCAAAGTGCCGAAGTCCCGAAGCACCAAAGTGTCGAAGGCTTGAATTGAATATGGATCATTGATCTGCAAGGGCCACGCATCATCAGATCCTTAGCTCCAGAGGATTTAATTAAAGGAAGAGCCAGGGGACATATGGCATAGATCCGTGAACTCCAGATAAAGGTCCAAAGTATTTCTCAGCCGTCAATCTGAGGGGACATATGGCATAGATCTGTGAACTCCGAATAAAATTCTGAAGTATTTCTTAGCCGTCAATCTCACGGGGCCACGCATCGTCAAATCCATAGCTTTGGGTAAAAGCAACTGAAGGCATAGGAGGTTTGAGATTTGATTTTCCCGGAGTCCGGAGACCCGAAGAAAATATCAGCCGTCAATCTCAGGGGGCCACGCGTCGTCAGATCCATAGCTCTGGGTAAAAGCAACTGAAGGTAGAGGAGGTTTGAGATTTGATTTTCCCGGAGCCCAGAGACCCCAAGCAAATCTCAGTCCTCGATTTGAGGGAGGTAGATCTGATTCGTTGATGTGGTATTTTTCAACGTCAAAAGTAGCGCCCTCCCCCCCCAAGGCACAGTTTGGCAGATTCTGAAGTTGGTAGGCAAATAAGCTTGGCAGTGGTGCTAAATCTAGCAGGTGTGCCCAGATTGCAGATCAGGATCGGATCTACGGCCACAGTCCATTGCGGGGACTCAACATACTTGGGCGATAATTTTATTAAGAGGTCCCGCAATTGAAACTGTGGTTTGGCGAAAGTATATGTGGCAGAAGGCAATTCATTTCATGCTCAAAAGAAGTGTGATTCCAAACCTCTTTTGACGGCCCCGCAATCGCATGCTTATATAATGTCATATCCAAGAGAACCATGTGGCCGCCCCCTGAGCATTTAATCTTGTTGAGTTCCCAAGAGAAGGCAGTTAATGAAAGTAGAGCTAGTGGTTGAAACCTTGGCTCAGTCCATAAATGGAAGGCATGGAAGGCTCGGTCGTGGGGATTTAACCGTTAACCCGTGGTATCCCTGTGGACAGATTTTCTTGTAGACCCATACCAATCTGAGCTTGCGTCTAACATAGGGATACATGCACAGTCTGGTAGAAGACTACTCAGATGCAATGCTTTGAATTTAGTGATAAGATCACACTCCTGATAGTCGAGGACTGGTCTGAGTATAAATGTTTCAATTTGATATTTTGTTAAGGTCGTCAACTGGTTGAGCAGAGCTCCCTATTTTGTAATGTTTTGATGCCAGAATTGTTCTCTAGTTATGTATCAAATTTGAGACTTTCATGTTAATAGAAGTCAACTTCTTTTCATTTCTCTGTAAAAAATGTGCTAAAACACTCGGGCATGGAGGATCCAGTCGAGGGTTGTTATGCCATTGTAATGTAGGTTTGATTACAGTGGTATCATGACCAATTTAGTCAGCTCCCTTGTTATCTTTTTCCCTCTTACACTGAATGGCTTAGGCGTGGAGGATCCAATCGAGTTGTTGTAGCTGCATGGTAATGTAGGTTTGATCATTGTGCTGTTGTGACTGTGTTGTTTGGACATATTTCAGTGTCTGAAGCTTGAGCTCAAGAGTGATCTTGAGTATGAGTTTTTCTTCTCCAAGCTGCTTGAAAACCTAATGCCCATAGCAATCTTGTTCACCTTTCTCACTAAGTCTTCCCTCTTCTCACACTTAAACTTAATTCAATGACTAAAGTTAATGTGGCTCTCACTTCCCTGTGCATTTCTTGTCCAATTCTATGTTGAAACATCATTCATATTTTGAGTTTTTTCCATTGACCTCCACTCATATAAAACCAACATCCACCCAAAACTCTGATGGGTACTTGGCTTATCCTCCTGCAATCTAAGGGTTGAAAATGATTCAAATCCTTCTAAGATCTCATTGTTTTCTGTTATTACTGCTGAGCCTATCCATCTTCTTGTTAAACCTCATATTCAGCCCACCAGTTTTTAAGCTAAGATTAGAGACAAGGTGTTTAAACCTTTAAGGTTGCTACATGACCTTCATCCTTATCCTCGTGATTCCTTTGAGTATCTTCCTCGGTTTTCTGGAGATGATCATATTACAACTAAGAGACATTTGGCGGCCTTTGAGAGCTTTGTTGATCAGTTTGAGATTGTTCATGATGATGTTGCCATGAGGTTGTTCTCAAACTCTTTGTTTGGAGATGTTGGTGTGTGGTTTAAATGTTTGGGAGATGGTTCTATTGGTTCTTGGATCGAGCTGTGCAATGCATTTCTAAAGTGGTGGGGTGAGAACAAGTCCCTTGATCAGTACTGGTTTGAGTTTAATGCCTTGAGGAGATGGGAAGAGGAAGCCTTGGCTGTCTTCAACATGAGGTTTTACATCATTTATCATAGTATGCGTGTGGAGATCCAACTCACAAAGACTGCTACTATGGTGTACTATGTAATGGCTCAACATTAAGAGCTTGTCCTTCTCCTGAGAGAAAGGGAATCTTCATCTTTAAGACACCTGTTTGAAGATGATGAAGAAGTAGAAGAGAACATCAAGGCTAGCAAGGGGGTTTGTACACACGCATAGATTGAAAAATTGCATGTACATAACCAAGAAGATTGTCAATATGTTTCAGATTTCGAGCAAGAAGACTGCCAGTATGTTTCATATTCCGAGTAAGAATATAGTGAGTATGAATCAGATCCGGAACAACAACAGGGAAGTAGGTATGATTCACATTTGGAATCAATTTCTTCAATATTTGTAGATTTTTATATGGACAGGAATGCATATCAATCTTATGATCAGTTTTTAGACCATTCTGAGCATGTAGTAGTGGTTGATTGCATAGATAACTATATGTTCTTGGCTGGTTGTAATTATGATACTTTAAATCTTGCTGTACAATTATCTTGTGATCATTCTTATGAAGAAGAGATTGCAACTATTGGTGATCAAGAGTTGGTTTTGAAAGAACAAAGGTCATTTATTTGCAAGCGGAGAGGTGTTCACAAAGGATCAACCTAGTCTTCTAAAGCAACCAAAATTCTATCATGTGATTCATGATCCTATAGCCATATACATGGAGTCATATGTTTCAGATTTTTTGAAAATTTCAAATTGCATTATTTCACCGATACTCACGGGTAAGTATGGTTTTATGAAGGAGCTTATGTCGCTGCTGCTATATTTTTTCTATTATTCATTGATCAGTGGCATAGATGAGATCATTTCAGTCATCAAATTACTTGAGTGGCTATTGTGGAAATCTACTTTTACTTGATCAAGTTGTAAATTTGGTTAGAGTAGGGTAGCATAGGAAATAAGCTTGTTCCCGAGCATTTGCAACAGTTTGTCAATTAGTTGATTGAATAAGTGGTAGTTTCTAGAAGTATTTTGAGGTTGGTTACACAAATGACTCCATATCCCAATGCATAAGGTGACTGAAACTGCTAGGTTCTTGGAAGCCTCATAGGGAGGCCTCCATCCTAGTTGGAGCCTGATGTTATCGCATGAAATCGTAGGGGTTAAAAGTCATTTCAATCTCGATTTTGAGCCATAGCCCCTCCTCTCCCTTCAATGCATTTTTCTCCTTGAAGTCTTTCTTCTTAAGGTCCATCAAGCCTTTTTGCGTGCAGGGGACATCCTACATCCACAATTTTATTGTATGCACAATTAGCTTCCAAAGAAAAAGGCAGAAGTTCAAGGAAGTCCATTTCGGGCTTAAAATACAAGCAAGTAGACAAGTTTATGTTTCAATGACAGAGATCCAATCAGGCAAATCATATTGACGATGCATGAGCATTCAAGAGTCCAAAATTGCACGAAGTATAACGCCAGAGAAAAAGGCCCGAAGAGAGCGTAAGCCGTTGATATTTAAGGGGAAAGGTGGAAGCTAATACAAGTGTTCGGGGAAATAGACTTTGGGAGTTTCGAAGTGAGAAGTGTGTGAAACTCCTGAAGAGCCGAATCCCAAACTCCCAAAGTAATTTGAGCCATCAAAAGCTGCAGACACATGGAGGCAGATCCCTCGCTTCGAAGTTCGGCGCTTCGGAGAATTGTCGGAGTTAAGAATTGCAAAGTCCCGAAGTCCCGAAGTGGTAAAGTCCCGAAGCGCTGAAGCGTCGAAGTGCCAAAGGCCCAAATTAAATCTGTACTGTCGATCAACGAGGGCCACTCGTCATCAGATCCTTAGCTCCGGAGGATTTACTTAAAGGAAGATCCAGGGGACATATGGCACAGATCCGTGAACTCTGGATAAAGGTGCAAATTATTTCTCAGCCATCAATCTCAAGGGACATATGGCATAGATCCGTGAACTCCAGATAAAATTCTGAAGTATTTCTCAGCCGTCAATCTCAGGGGGCCATGCGTCATCAGATCCATAGCTCTGGGTAAAAGCAGCTGAAGGTAGAGGAGGTTTTAGATTTGATTTTCCCAGAGTCTAGAGACCCGAAGCAAATCTCAACCATCAATCTTAGGGGGCCACCTGTCATCAGATTCATAGCTCCGGGTAAAAGAAGCTGAAGGCATAAGAGGTTTGAGATTTGATTTTCTCGGAGTCTGGAGACCCGAAGCAAATCTCAACCGTTTATTTGAGGGAGGTAGATCTGATCCATTGATGTGGTATTGTTCAATGTCAAAAGTAGTGCCCTCCCCCCCAAGGCACAGTTTGGCAGATTCTAAATTTGGTAGGCGAATAAGCTTGGCAGTGGCGCTAAATCTAGCGGGTGTGCCCAGATCGCAGATCGAGACTGGATCTATGGCCACAGTCCATTGCGGGGACGCAACATACTTGGGCGATAATTTTATTAAGCGGTCCCGCAATTGAAACTGTGGTTTGGCAAAAGTGTACGTGGCAGAGGGCAGTGGATTGCGGGCCCAAAAGCGGTGTGATTCCAAACCTCTTTTGACAGACCCACAATCACGTGCTTATATAACGTCATATCCAAGAGCACCACATGGCCTCCTCCTGAGCATTTAATCTCGTTGAGTTCCCGAGAGAAGGCGGTTAATGAAAGTAGAGCTGGTGATTGAAACCTCAACTCACTCCATAAATGGAAGGCATGGAAGGCCCGACTGTGGGGACTGAACCATCAGCCCGTGGTACCCCTTTGGACAAATTTTCCTGCAGACCCATGCCGATCTGAGCTTGCGTCTGACAGAGGGATACATGCATAGTCTAGCAGAAGACTGCTCAGACATAATGCTTTAAATGTAGTGATCAGATCACACTCCTGATAGTTGAGGACTGGTCCAAGTATAAATGTTTCAATTTGATATTTTGTTAAGGTCGTCAACTGGTTGAGCAAAGATCCCTATTTTGTAATGTTTTGATGCCAAAATTGTTTTTTGGTTATGTATCAAATTTGAGACTTTCATGTTAATAGAAGTCAACTTCTTTTCATCTCTTTGTAAAAACTGTGCTAAAACACTCGGGCATGGAGGATCCATTCGAGGGTTGTTATGCTATTGTAATGTAGGTTTGATTACAGTGGTATCATGACCAGTTTTAGTCACCTTCCTTGTTATCTTGTTCCCTCTTACACTAAATGGCTCAGGCATGGAGGATCCGGTCGAGTTGTTGTAGCTGCATGGTGATGTAGGTTTGATCATTGTGCTGTTGTGAATGTGTTGTTTGGACATATTTAATTGTCTGAAGCTTGAGCTCAAGAGTGATCTTGAGTCTGAGTTTTTCTTCTCCAAGCTGCTTGAAAGCCTGATGCCCATAACAGTCTTGTTCACCTTTCTCACTAAGTCTTCTCTCTGCTCACACTTAAAATCAATTCATTGAATGAAGTTAATGTGGCCCTCACTTCCCTGTGCATTTCTTGTCTATTTCTATGTTGAAACATCATTCATATTTTGATTTTTGTCCATTGACCTCCTCTCATATAAAACCAACATCCACCAAAAACTTTGATGGGTACTAGGATTATCCTCCCGCAATCTGAGGGTGACTCTCAGTGCTAACAAAAGTGTTTCTGATAGAAATAACACTTTAGGGTGTTGTTTCAGTCCAAGGTTAGCCATGAATTCATGGAAGAGTAGGAAGCAATCAAGTATTTCTCTCAGCACGACATAAGCGGAATACATTGCTACATGTTCCACCAGTTGTGAAGCCATATGGCTCCGGATGTTGTTGACAGATCTATTTGATCTGGAGATGGAAGCCGCTATGATTCTATGTGATAACCAAGTTGTATAAATATGATGGAGAACCATGTGTTCCATTATGATTCAAAGAACATAGAGATCCGGTATCACTTCACTCGCGATATGATGCAAAGAGGAGCTATAAAACTCCAATGTGTTGTCATAGATGAACAGGTTGCAGATGTGTTGACCAAGCCTCTATCTTGTGTAAAGTTTGATAACTTTTGAGATAAGCTTGGTGTAGTCCAAAATGACCTCCCTCGAAAGGGGGAGTAGTGTTGTGATTCCAGCCTCGTGCTGTGATGCCAGCTTAGTGCTGAATATTTCTAGCTTCGTGCTGATGTTGTTGTGATTCCAGCCTCGTGTTGTGATGCTAGTCTAGTGCTGAAGATTTCCAACTTCGTGCTGATGTTGTTGTGATGCCAACCTCGTGCTGTGATGCCAGCCTAGTGCTGAAGATTTACAGTTTCGTGTTGATGTTGTTGTGATGCCAACCTCGTGCTGTGATGCCAGCCTAGTGTTGAAGATTTCCAACTTCGTGTTGATTTTGTTGTGATTCCAACCTCGTGCTATGATGCCAGCCTAGTGCTGAATATTTCCAGCTTCGTTCTGATGTTGTTGATATTCCACCCTTGAGCCAATGTTGTTAAGATGCCAACTTCATGCTGAAGATTTCCAGCCTAGTGCTGATGTTGATGACACTCTAGCCTTTGTGCTGTGATGTTGTTGTTGCTGATGATGCTCTAGCCTTTGTGCTGTTATATTGTTGTTGTTGATGTTGTATCAACCTTGTGCTGTTATTGACGATGATGTATTAGTGATATACTAATCCATGTTGATGTAGAGAATGATTCCATTCCAGCTCCCTGCAGTGAATGATGATATTGATGATGAGAGAAACTTCCAATGATTTATAGATATGCCAATCAGTATTCCAGATGCTGTTGATGTTGCTACCCTCTCTCTCTCTCTCCTAATGATGTTTTAGAATACCCTTCTTGTTAAGGGGGAGCGTTGAAATATTTTAACTGCAAAGAGTATTCTATTTATTATTGATTTATTAGTCATTAGATCAATCCCCTTTTGTGGATTGATCATGTTGGGTATTGTAATTGACCAAATCCCCTTTTGCGGATTGATCAAACCCTAATTGTATTATGCAAATTGAGAAGTCGCCCCCCAGGCAATTAAAGTGGTTTTAACCACTCAGAAAGACAAGTCGGCCCTGCCCCAACGAAGAGACACCTTTTCAACACCTGCCACTTTGTATAAATAAAATAAGCCAACACCTCATTTGTTCACTCACTCAACTCACTCATCTAGTGCACAAGTTTGAAGGAAGCTGTAGTTGCTGGTTGCCAGAATAAGGAAGAGAGAGAGGCGCATTTCTTAGTAGAGGATATTCTCTAGTGTTTGGTTTATTGTCTTGGCATTGTCTTGGCTATCTATATTAAGGAAGTTTTTGCTAGGTTTTCTTCCCCATGAGGGTTTCCCAGGATAAATGCTATGTATCTTGTGATTGTGTTTCTCTCAGTGATCCTATATATGCTATGGTTATATAGTAAATTGAAAATAAACCTAATATTATCTTAAACCTTAACAACTATATTGTCTGAGAGTAATATTTGTTTGTAATCCTAATTATGTTGTGAAGGGTACAAGTCGGCCCCACCATGTGAAATATAATTAATATTGTGTAAATATTAATTATATTATCGAGTTAAAGAGGTCAGACCTATTGTTTCAATAGACACAGCTTTTGCTGTGTCAGTTCTTGTATAAATAGGAGTAGATTGCCATTGTGGATCTCACTCACTCACTTTTCATCTCATAATTTCAGACCGACTTGTACGATTGAAGTGCGCACCTCTCTTGGGTGCTAGTTTCAAGGTTGTAGATCACCCTCTTGTGTGCATATAGGGTTTATGGTGTGGGGTATATTCTCTTGAGAATATAGCAAATGATTGTTGGGTTTTTCTCTTGGTTGAGAAGGGTTTTCCCAGGATAAACTCTTGTGTTCTTGTGCATGGTTATTCTTCTTGTGATATTGGTTATTGCTGCATTTTTTATGGTTCAAGTACATGCTAAATTGAAATACACCACATGTTCATGAGCTAAGAATTAAAATTCAACATGGTATCAGAGCAAATTTTCTGAAGAGACCATTGCACAAGCCATTGAAGAAAACAACTGTCACCTCCCTGCTGCAACTACAAAACCAACTCCCCTTATTTTGCTAGTTTTTGCACTTTGCATTGGAACGCTGAGGATAATTTTTGCATAGGAGTGTATGAAATCCTTCAACGCACCTCCAGATACAATCTGATGTTTGTGGACCTATGAATGTTTCTTCCTTGAGTGGATATTTGTAATATGTTCTCTTCATCGATGATTGCTCTCGGAAGATGTGGATTTGCTTCTTGAAGACCAAGGATGGAGTTACGTGCGAGATTTCAAGAGTTTAAAGCTCAGGTTGAGAACTTGATCGGGAGGAGGATCAAGGTGTTGAGATCAGATAATGGAGGAGAGTATACCTCCAATGATTTTAGTGATTTCTGTATTGAGACATGGATCAAGACAAAGTACACTGTTCCATTTAACCATCAATAGAATGGGGTTGCTGATGAGTATTCTATATGCACTAAGTCCCTCAATTAAATTGTCAACCCGAGGTAAGTCAACTTAGAGTTGTGGCACAATATGAGCCAAGGCAGAAAGAAAAGATAATGGAAATATTGTCTAGCTAAGGAGATAGTTTACCCCGGGAATCAACACTCTTTTTAATTTACAATTTTACTTTTTAAAGAGATGACTTTCAAAATCTATTTAAACAACAAACTATATGTAAAGCAACTGTTAAGTGCCAAATACCTGAATACAAAATATCACAATAGATCCAAAGATATTTGAACACAATCACCACACAAGATATATGAAACCATATAGAAAACCACAACTTTATTATATCAAACCCTTGAGGTAGGGCAACACCATACAATGGATCCTATTATGGAAGGGATCCTCTCCTGTTCACTTGCCTCTTCTAGGGGGCATCCTCCTA
>ML839384.1:1593-14140 GCA_009831015.1 Picea engelmannii | reverse complement strand
CACATATTTATGCACAGATCCAAATGCGTTCTTTAGCAGAGCAGTCATCAACAGCCTCCAAGGTCCAAACCGCCTCAAATCTTTGGAACCCCCACAAGCTGTAACTCTTCAACTGAACTGTAATGTGCAAACCTCAATCATGTCACCTAGAGTACAAAAGCAAGAAGTTGTTCTAGGACTACAACCATTCTTATGGTATTCAATGGAGGACAAATCTATTGGCGACATAGGGTACAATATCAAATGCATCACATTGATGAGAATAAATCTGCAATCGCCTAACTCAATAATCAAGTAACATATGGAACATCAGTCCTTCAAGTGAAATTAGTATAATCAATCTTCACCATGCAGTGCGCAAATCACACAACCTTGCAAGGTAAAATAGTACCTCGAATTTCTAGAATTTCCAACCATTAAATAGAAGATTTACTGGCTACTCATTATCGACATAGAGTTGTGATCAACAACGAGGGGTTTAGATTATGAAAGATAATGAGCAAATCAACAAATTAAAAAAAAATAACACCAATAAAACTAAAATCTAAAAGGGCACTATAAAAATGGACATGTAGTTTACCCAAAGTAGTTGGTTGAACGCTAATATTCGAGCTACCAATTTACATACAGATTGAGGGTAAAATATTTGAAAAAGAAATGTAGATATATCAAATGCCAATTAACTGCATAATCATCTTTAAGCACCTCAAACTCCTGAAGCTCTTCAGTCTTCAACTTGGAGCCATAGTGTTCTAGGAAAATAGCAGGATCTCTAGAGAGTAGAGTCACTAATAGATCTTTGACCTCTAAGGGTAAAACGGGCTCCTCTCTGGTGCGCATGGCATACGGAAAATGGAGGTCTATGAGATTCGATAATCTCTCTGATATCTTGTCCATAACATCTTCGTCCAATCGATCTCTCTAAACTTCTTCTCCCATTGCTCTTAACTTCAAAATCCTCAAAAATATAGATATATAATGAAAACCCCAATGCGTATATGAACACCTTCAAGAGAATATAGACCTTAATTCCTGAAGAAATCACTGCTAGAGGACTACAAGAAACAGCCACGGCTCGACTCCTAGCAGCCACACGCAAACATGCAAAGCCAAGATGAAGCACCCAAGGGCCAAGCCACCGAAGAGCTAGGTCTACGTGCACTACACGTCTAAATCATGTCACATGAAAATGCAAACATGCAAGCCAAACACACCAGTGCCAAACCACACCAGGGCCAAGCCACATGCAAACATGCAAGCCAAACACACCAGTTCCAAACGCCAAACCATAAGAGGATCCCACAACGGGCATCCTTTGCAAATCCCAGCGCACAAAACAACATGCACCAAGCGCTATGCCATGATCAAGGAAGGATCCCAATAGTTTGGACACCACGTCAACACACAAGTCGGCACCAAGACCAAACACCAAGATGCCAAGGAGACAACCCACATTCTATATGTCCAGAGCGAAATTTTATCACCGACACCTATGTGACCATGCCCGTAACATTTCTAGGCAAAGTAACTGCACCAGAATACTACTTTAAGGCATAAACAGACTGATATGCCAACATAAACTTTGATTTCTAGGGTTATTAAGTATAATACGACGACCCTTCCTCCACAGTAATTAAACGGTGCCGGAATCCTGTATGTTATCTTCGTTATGACATATTAGAATACAGAGAATGCGGGAATGCAGCACAATATTGTACATCTTGGTTGGAGGGTTTCATCACTTGAAATTGTTTAAAAAAAATAAAAAAAATTGGCATGACCAGGACAAGGGAATCGTATTCTTTCCCTCTATGGCAATCAATCATCATGTAGGGAGTTACTTGTCTGGTGTAGAGACTTCATAATCTTGCACAAATAAAACATGTCTAGGGCTAGAAAAGTTTTATGTAAATCCTTGGAATCTTTAAGAATGGAAATTATATATATTAGATATGGGTGCACTATGCATTTTGTATAGGCCCAATTTCACAGCCCAGCGACCAAGCCACGACAGAGGAGCACACGCCCAAAAAAACAAAAAAAAAAATTATTTCACATATGTTATTCGGAAAATCCACAGTAGGTATCATTTCCATTTCGTCCTGATGATGAATCCTGTTTCGGATTCGAAACGTCGACGACGAAATGATACCTACTGTGGATTTTCCGAATAACATATGTGAAACTCCCCACCACAGAAGCTTGAAAACAGCAAAAAAAATTATTAACAAAAAAAAATAGCCCGCGGGCCTAGCTCCGAAACCCTGAGCTTGTTTAGCACGCAACATCATACAAAACACAAGCCACCGCCCAAGTCAAACGCTAAGCCACCGAGGAACGAGGGAACGTGCCACTATGCTAGACATGCTCTCCATTCTTGGAACATGAGTTACCAGGGTCGACCTAGCAGGGAGATGGCTATGGCCACTGGCCTCATCCTTCACCCTGAACGCTTAAAAAAAAAATGAAATGAAAAGAGGAGAAGAGTTGGGTTTGAAGTGATAAAGAGGAAAAGATAAGGGTTAGGGTTTAGGTCGGGAGGATGTTGGAGGAAGCAAGGCGGGCACATGGAATCCATGCGTGCCCACACTTGATTTTTAAATTATTTCGATTTTCTTAAATTTTAAATTTCTTTTATAAATTATGCGTGTGTTCGTTTAATTTTTTTTTATTTTAGTGTAAAGTTAATTTAGGTTAATTTAATT
This sequence comes from Picea engelmannii, assembly GCA_009831015.1. Lineage (NCBI taxonomy): Eukaryota > Viridiplantae > Streptophyta > Pinopsida > Pinales > Pinaceae > Picea > Picea engelmannii. The sequence continues at coordinate 11,435 of ML839384.1, read as the reverse complement.
AAATTGATTTAAAGTTGATTAAGTTAATTTAAAGTTAATTATTTAAAAAAAAAAATTAAAATTTTAATTAAATTAATTGTGTATTTAGTGTAAAGTTAAAATACATTAAAAGTTAATTAAAATGTTAGAGGGTCCATGGGTTTTGAACCCAATACCCCCCACCAAGCGAAGCGCCTTAAGAAGAACACTAATGCCAACGCACCCTCATGAGTCTTTACAAATAAATTCTTATACTTAAATAGATTAATGGTAAAAGAGTGTATTTCGAAGTATAAACTCTGATTATCCAAGCGTCAGGCTCACGAGACCTTACACACAATTCATTAAGCCAATCGTCGAGCCCTTTCATTCCATTCTACCAGTCAAATTCAAGCGATAAGTTCCAATGCCGAAAGCCACTCTACAATCCTTAAAGACTCGCACCTACAGCCACCGAGACGCGCAATTCAACGCATATGTACAATGTGCCTAGGAAAGCTCACGAGTCAAGCATCGAAGGATAATTAGTTGTAAGCGAAACGTTTAAAGGACTTAGACTAGGACAAGCGGGAAGGAGGCGGCATACGCACTAGAAAAGTAAGCAAGAGGAATTGGCGAGTATGGCGCAAGGCTAGCATAGCTACAGGGCAAGGGAACCAATAGTTTTTTTTTAGGCGAAGAAATCAAGCTTAGACACTTAATCCTAATCCTAACCCAGCCAATCCCCTAAAGAGAGTAATGTTTGTTTACAGACAAGTAAAGAAAAACTTACGCCTAACCCCGTTTTTAGTTTGAGTAGCACCAATTTGAAATGTCCTTGAACTCACCCTAACAACTTTGGTTGATGCAGGTTAAATAATACAGGATGGTCAAGACTCGAGGGAATCGAGGCAGGTGAGCATCGTCGCAGGCACCGCCAACACCGACAGCGTCACCGCCACCATCGCCCAAACTAGCTCTCATACTGCGCTCATTGGAGGCCATTAATGAGACTTTAAAGGGGCGACAAGCAGCAGGGACCAAAATGGAACCCCCACCATCTGGAACGGGTAATCTAGAAGCGTTAAGGGATTCAAGGGGGGGACCTCCACCCGAAGACATCACGCGAGAATTGCAGAAGATCAAACTTCCAGAGTTTGCCGGGGGTCGCGCCAATGAACGCGCAGAAGCATGGTTGGAAGGCATGACAAGGTGTTTTGCCTTAAGGGACTATGCGTCCAACTCAAAGGCGAAGATCACAATTTTTCAGTTAAGGGACAATGCCTTGAACTGGTGGGGCAACCTGGAAACACAACTGCATCTTACCCCAGACACAGTATCTTGGGAACTTTTCGAGGAGAGGTTCCGAAGGAAATATCTACTAGCTTATTATGAGGAACAACAGGTAGGGGATTTTCATGCCTTAGTACAGGGAAACAGAACTGTAGAAGAATATGAGATTAGCTTTATGGAATTGGTCAAATATGTTCCATATATGGATAATGACCAACGACAGATAGAGTGCTTCATCTATGGATTGAACCCTAAGATAAGAGCTATGGTGTGGATGTGGAAACTGTCTTCAGTAGCGGAGGCGATGGAAAATGTGCGTTATGCGGAGGAACACATGAACTTAACCGGGGGTACAAGATCGACATTTCCGCATCGTCCTGGATTCATAGGGAAGGCCTCGAGGACATTTCCCAGGGGAGGGGGCTCAAGGCCACCGCCATATGGTAACAGAGTTGTGCCAAGGATAGTAGCCGCAGGGATTTCAATGGAAGCAAGTGCAGCATCTCGTTCATCACCAACGACACAGACAGGTCCACGGCCATCTCAGGGAGCAACTAGTAGGGGCAGGGGGTCCAGGGGAAGGAACTCATTTCAGAGACAGTCACATAACAATGCACAGGTTCAATCTCGTGTTACCTGTTGGGGGCGCGGAGGACCTCATTAGCAGCGTGACTACCCAAGGTTACAATCAGGGTTCGTGCATAGAGAAGGAAAGGCACCGATGGGGAGAGCAAGTAGCAGCCACCAGATTTATGCAGCGGTTAATAATCGCTAGGCTGAACATCAATCCACGGTGGTGGAGTCATCAGGTACGCTAAATTATATCAACATTAAAATTTTATTTGATTATGGTGCTACAGATAGTTTCATTTCACCATCTGCATTAGAAAAGAGTGGGTTGGCAACCTACGAGCACGATGACTTTAAACAAGTCGAGATGGCTTCGGGGGAAAAACAAGCGGTAGGACCTAGTGTTGATAATTGTATAGTAGACCTGGGAGTGTGTACTACCAGGTTGAAGGTATACATCACTGCTCTTGGGGCGTATGACCTAATCATTGGAATGGATTGGTTAGCAGCTCACCGAGCCTTGGTAGATTGTTTCGCAAAGAGGGTGCTTTGTTTTGACGATGAGGGAAGGCCAGTAGAGATCCAGGGTGTACGGAGAAAAGTGTCATTACGCTTTATAACAACTATGAATTTTAAGCAATGCTTGAGGCAAGGGTGTCGACTTTATGTAGTAGAAGCAATGAATGAAAGGAAGGGACCCTCATTGGATCAGTACCCAGTATTGTCGAAATTTAAGGATGTTTTTTCGAACGAGTTACCAGGGTTACCTCCTAAGAGGGAGATTGATTTTACTATTGAGCTAAAACCTGGTGCAAAAGCAATTTCCAGAACTTCATATCGGATGACAGCACTGGAACTTTGTGAGCTGCAAATGCAGTTGAAAGAGTTACTGGACTTAGGGCTAATAAGGCCCAGTGTCTCACCTTGGGGTGCACCAGTAATTTTTGTAAATAAGAAGGATGGATCCTTACGACTGTGTATAGACTACAGGGACCTGAACCATGCTACAGTGAAAAATAGGTACCCGATGCCACGAATAGATGACCTCTTTGATCAGATGAAAGGAGCAGCGGTATTCTCAAAGATCGATTTGCGATCAGGGTATCATCAGTTAAGGATTAAGGAAGGTGATATCCCAAAAAATGCCTTTCAAACTCGGTTTGGACATTACGAGTTTGTCGTAGTACCTTTCGGATTGACCAATGCGCCAGCAGTATTCATGAGCCTCATGAACGGTGTATTCCAGAAGTACTTAGATCGTTTTGTACAAGTGTTTCTAGATGACATCCTCATCTATTCCAAGAACAAAAGAGAACATAAGGAACACTTACGAGTAGTGTTGTCCTACCTTAGAGAGAACAAATTGTATGGGAAGTTGTTGAAGTGTTCCTTCTTTCAGAAAGAGATCCACTATTTAGGTCATATCATTTCCAGTGAAGGAATCTCTGTAGACCCAGAAAAGGTAAAGGCCATTATGGCCAGTGGCGAAAAATGCCCATGAGGTGAGAAGCTTCATGGGGCTAGCAGGTTATTACCGGAGATTTGTGGAAGGATTCTCAAAAATAGCGAAACCCATCACCACTTTGCAGTGCAAGGGTGTCAGGTATGAATGGATAGGAGAATGTGATAGTGCATTCATCGAGCTTAAGAGGTTACTAACTAGTGTGCCAATTCTACGAGTGTAGGATATGGAAAAGGACTTCACAGTCTGCACGGATGCCTTGAAGCAAGGGTTGGGGGTCGTGCTAATGTAGGATGGAGGAGTGATAGCTTATGCGTCAAGGAAATTGAAGAAACACGAAGAGCTATACGCGACTCATGATTTAGAGTTGGCAGTTGTAATGCTAGCTCTAAAAAATTGGAGGCACTATCTTGTTGGGAGAAACTTTGAGCTTAAAATAGACCATCAAAGTTTAAAACATCTCTTCACTCAAAGGGATCTGAATGTTAGGCAAAGGCGATGGAGTGAGTTTATGAGTGAGTACGATTTTGGTATTTTGTACATCAAGGGAAAGGAAAATGTGGTCGTAGATGCCTTGAGTAGGAGACCACATATCTTCTCCTTGATACCCTTAAAAGTCAATCTGAGGGAACATGTGTTGACACAACTCCAAGGAGACAGTTGGTATTTAAAGGTTACTTCAAACCTCCAGAGTAGGAGGCAGTTAGATCCAAAGTATGAAGGATATAGTCTGGAAGCAGATAGACTGTTAAGATATCGGGGAAGGATGTACATCCCTGAAAGTGGGGATATTCGAAGCATCATACTAAAGGAAGCCCACAGAGCACTTTATTGTGCGCATCCGGGTGTGAAGAAGATGTACGCAGACATGAGGAAACTCTTCTTCTGGGTAGGAATGAAGCGCGATGTAGTCCATTTTGTCGCCAAATGCCTAGAGTGTCAGCAAGTGAAATCCGACCACCATCACCCGACAGGCCTCCTACAACCACATGATGTTCCTATGTCCAAGTGGGAAGTCATTTCTATGGATTTTGTTGTGGGGTTGCCGCTCACATCTCATAGACACAATGCCATTCTTGTGATAGTGGATAAGTTAACCAAGAGTGCTCATTTTATTCCATTTAGAGACACTTACGATGTCACTGACGTGGCACGTGTGTTTGTAAGTGAGGTTATCCATTTGCACGGGATACCTAAGAAGATCATTTCAGATAGGGACTCTCGATTCACTTCTAGGTTTTGGAAAAGTTTGCAGTCAGCATTGGGGACTCAGTTGAACTTAAGCACAGCTTATCATCCTGAAACAGATGGGCAAACTAAGAGAGTAAATCAAGTCATGGAAGACATGCTCAGGATGTATGTCATGGATAATCAAACCCAGTGGGAGAAGTACCTACCTTTGGTAGAGTTTGCCTACAATAACAGTTTTCATAGCTCCATCGGAATGCCACCCTACGAAGCTCTGTATGGAAGGCCATGTAGAACACCATTGAGTTGGGATAGACTAGAAGACCGAGTACCAGTTGGGCCTGAATTGATTCAAGAGATGGAAGAACAGGTGATTTAGATTAGGCAGAGACTAAAGGAAGCACAAGATAGGCAGAAAAGCTATGCGGATGCACACAGGACCGACCGAAGTTATGAAGTGGGAGACCAGGTTTTCATTCGTATCCGGCCTAATAAGAGTACCATACGGTTTGGGAAGGGGACAAAGTTGTCACCTCGATTTATAGGACCATTCCGAATCAAAGAGAAAATTGGACCCATTGCCTATCGTCTCGTACTGCCACCCCACTTGCATAAAACTCACAATGTTTTTCATGTATCTATTTTACGCCATTATGTTGCTGATGAATCACATAAACTAAATTGGAAGGAATTACAGGTATCGGACGTGGGAACTCTCACGGTAGAACCATTACGCATATTGGACCATAGAGTCCGACGGCTCAGGAACCATCTAGTAGACCAAGTTAAGATCCAGTGGGACAAGTATAGTCCAGGATCTGCTACTTGGGAAGATGCCGAGACACTATGACAAGACTATCCCTCACTTTTTTTACCACCTTGAGAATATGTTTCTCGAAGGTTGGGTGTATGTAACACCACCTTTTGACTTAGACAGACGGGATTACCTGAGGCCTATATACTTTATTTTCTATTCACGGTGAAACTTTAATATGTATGAACATTTATGAATGTTTAAATGTTATTGATGATGATGTATATAATGCGATCTTCTATGTGAATGTAAAATTTACGAATATTTAAATGTTATTGATGATGATGTATATGATGCAACATATTGTGAGAATGAAAAATTTATGAATGTTTAAATACTATTAGAATGATGTTGGATATGATGCAATCTATTTTGGTAAATGATAATCTTATGAATGGGTGTCGAAATTGAATAATGGAATATTATGAGATCTATTTCTAACTTGAAAACTTTGATGTTAAGTTGTCGGTACAGGGATACCAAATTGAAATGATGATAGTATGCAATTACATGATGATAATGCATAGAAATGTATGAGTTTGTGTTACAGACTAATATGCAGGTTATGGGCTATGAAATAGCCAAGGGATAATGATGATGAAAGTGGATATCATGATCACTAGCTGAGAAACATTATGGTACAAATATTTGTATGTGAAATTATATTAGTTTGGATGCATTGCTATGATATGTGGACCAGTGCAGGATTTCAGGTGATAAGACTGCCCAAAACCGAATAAACGATGACAAAACCCCCAGCAACACGGTGCCACTGCATATTCCATTATAGGGTGTGGAACCTAGTTATGATTAGGAGGGGTGGAGGCATTTCCCACCATGTATCCTCCGAAACCTGAAGTCATGGGAGGACGGTGTTAGCTCACGCTCCCCAAGATGTGTGATGATGACTGTCAGTTGCTTGCTAGGGAAGCTTGGTCGAGATAGTGACACTTCTGCTTACGGGTTCTATTTGGAGTTAGGTCAATATAGTTGACGCTCCAAGATAGTCTAGTAGAGGAAGGATAGGAATGGAGATGGAAGTAAGTTAGGGAGGAAGGGTGAGTAGAAATAGTTGAGAAAGTATGGAGATTTGTCTTATGGTGGAATTTAATGTTTTCCCTTCTAAAAAGAAAATGTGTATATATGAATATTCATAATTACATAACTAAACCACAGTTGTCTAAATAAAATTGTTGAACCGGATAATTGTAATTAAAGGATTTCTCAAACAATTGATTGGTTTGTTGTCTTTTATAAAAGACTAGTCTTGTTGATTGGATTGGATGCATACATAAATTACTAAAGGGTGATAGTTATTGATTATTAGTACATGCACGAGACTTGTATGTACTAGCTACACATGCATTTCTTGTACATGCACACTAGTATGTATGAGTTTTCTTGACTTACTTACTAATAATGTCGGTTAATTGTTATTAATGTGTGAACCATGTTTCTTTTCCTTTGTACCATGAGATACCTTAACTTCGGGACGAAGTTTCCTAAAGGGTGGGTGTATGTAACAACCCTGCTTAAATAAATGTATAGGGATGATTAATTATAATTAATTTGATAATCCGACTATCCCAATATGTTAGTTAAACCATAATTATTTCTTAAATTATATTAACTAATTAATTATTATTAATTAATTGTCCATGATTAATTAATTATTAATTGACTCATTAATTAATTGAGTAAAGAATTGAAGGGGGTTAATAATTTAATGTATTAAATATTTATGTATACGGGGGGGAATGAAACATTAAATAAAAGGATAAGAAACATTAAATAAAAGGATAAGACATTAAATAAGAGGATAAGATAATGAATAAAGGGATAAGGAAATTAATGAGGGGGAAAGAGTCGGTGAAGGAGGGATATGACAGGAGGAGTCTTACGGGAAGGAGGACCATCATTTTTGGGGGAGGAAGCATTTTGGAGGGGGGACGAGAGTTTTGGTTTCTTTGCTTGGATTTTCTAGTTCTGTGGTGGAGTTCTGCAGTCTTTGATTATCATTGCAGGGGGCACCGGGTTGCTAGGGGTTTTGGGCACGAGGGCTAGGATTCCTTTTGGTTTCCTGGAGCTAGGGAGTCGGACAGGCTTCTCCTAGTTCGTTGGGAGGTTAGTCGGTTTGGGCAGAGTTGGTCAGTGCATCAGGCAGCAGCAAAGCAGCAGGCTGGACAACCGAGTCAACAGAGAAATTAGCATCAGGAAGAGGTAAATTAAATTTTATTCTAATAAGTTAAATTTTATTCTGTTAAGTTATTTTCATGATGTAGATAGATTTGAATTTCTGTAGAATATTTATGCTTGTAGGATGTGAATGAATAATTTACATATCTGAAGGGAAATATATGTTAATTGTATTAAATTTTGTATTTAATTAAGTACGGTCTCTACATGAAATACTTAGTGCTGATGTAAATTGGTCTTGCACATGTCATGGATGTAACATATAAATAAGGGATTTGTTTTTAATTAATTTATTAAATTTGAATAAAGATTTTTTTTAAGATCATTTTCTAAATTTTATTTTTTCCCCTTAAATTTTGAAAAGAGATTTTTTTATAAATTTGTTAACTTTGAATAAGAGATTGATTTAAAATCAAATAGTTAAATATGAAAATATGATACCACATTTTCTATAACACAATTCATATTGTACATAATATCATTATTCAATACATATCATATTTTTCCTAATATTCTATTACTTTAAGTAATATTAATTATTACTATCAACTTCTTAATGTCACAATACGACATAATGTTGAAGTCAACCTTTTAATGCCAACCATGGTCAACACGATTAATGTTGCAATGTAACATAACCCTACTCGAATGTCACAATGCAACATAACCATTAAGTAACATAACAATTTGCCCACAAAATTAAAAGAGATAATCATTGCAGTGTGACATAACCATTAATGAACATCACAATCTAACAAAACGCTTCAGGAACATCACACGATGACATAACCATTTATGAATTTCACAATCCAACATAGCACTTCATGAACATTGTAATGTGACATAACCATTGTTGAATGTTGTAATGCGACATAATCATTTATGAACATCACAATCCAACAAAATGCTTTAGGAACATCACAATGTGACAAAACCAATGATGATGTAGCAATGCAACAAAACCATTAAGGAATGTAGCAATTCAACATAAGTCAAACAAGATGAATGTCACAATGCAAAATACCCATTGAGGAATGTTGCAATCCAATAAAACCATTGATGTATTTCACAATGCAACATAACCTTTTTTCATTGTCACAGTGTGACATAACATTGAAGAACATAACAATTCAACATAAGTCAACCAAGATGTAAGTTGAAATGCAACATAACCATAGTCAATTATAGTCATTGACAGTCACCATGTTCAACCATGGTAAACCATAGGAAACTATGGTTATGCATAGTCCACCATAGTCAACCACATATTAATTAAAAGTGGTTGATATATGTCGATCTTACCATGCTTAAACATGGCTAACCATAATCACCATGGTCAACCATAGTCAAGCATAGTGAATTATGACCAACTACAAACATCCACAGTTAACATACATCAACCATGATAATCATCACAATATGAAATAACCATTGAGGAAGGCCACAATCTAACTTTACCAAAACATCACATTACGATATAATCAATGAGGAAAATAACAACTCGACATAAGCCAACTAAGATAAATGTCACAATGCTACATAACCATTGAAAAACATTTCAATATTAATTATATTGATATTTTAATTCACAAATCTATTGATCATCTCCACATACAATCACATAATTAAAAATATTTGATATAGACAAATCAATCAATGTCATTGGTTAATAATAATAATAAATATCATTTATTACTATATCAAACCAATCATACCTATAAACTTATTTGATTCAACAAATGAACATCATTAGATAAAAAATAATAAACAACATTTATCACTATATCAAACCAATCATATCTATCAACCACTTTTAATTATGTAATTGTGATAACATCTATTACATCAATTTAAAATAAAACAAGGGCAGCGGAGCAACGTAGTCCCTGTCGAATTTAATGCAATTAAATGGAAGTATGTTCATAAGGCAAAAATATTCCAATGTTGAAGTATGATTACAATAGCATTCTAATGTTGTAGTGTGAGCAGAAGCAATTTTGTGAATTTTATAGAAAAGTATAGTTGCAAATTAGAGTAGAATGTTGCGATTTGATTTTTTTTAGTTTTGGTGTTTGAGGCATTTTGAAGTTGTTATTAAGCATTTTATAAATGAATGTGTTGTAAGGCTTATTTGGTTACAATAAATCAGCATTGTGAAAATAATTAAAAAAGAAGGAATAAATAAATTTAATTTGAAAACAATAATGTGCAATTAGAAGGTGCGATGCAATTTAATGGTAAATATTCTAATGAAGGCTAATTTATTTTGTCTTTGATTTTATTGGACTGCTGACATTGTATATAACAGAAGAGAAGGAAGCGAAATGTGATTTAATGCATGATTGGCCATAAGCTAGAAAA